>PVKN010009500.1:0-23693 GCA_004027915.1 Capromys pilorides
TTGTTTCATGTGATTTTAGGAGCTTCGTTAAAACTGTTATCACTTTGTCCTATAGATTACAAAATTTTAAGGTCAATTACTTTCTTCAATAATACCCAGTATGTTGTCAAAGACATATAGTAGTTAACATTTTAAATATGGTACTTTAATTATATAATTTCTTTTTGGTTTTTTTAAGAGTTCACGATTCTCTGCTAAGATTTTTTTATACCTTATTCAAGCATATTTTCTTCCGTTCCCTGAAACAATTCATTTTGAAGACTGTTTGCGAATACCAACATCTGAATCATTTTGACCGCATGCCTACTTAACTTCTTTCTTCCTTAAGTGTGAATTACATTTTTAAATTTGTCTTCGTGTGTTCGGTCATTTCAGATTATATTCTGAATATTAGCTCAGTTCAAACACAATTTATGAAACCCCAGCTTAGTTCCCTTAGCTTTGCTTGGCTGCTTAAAGTCTGTTCCCTGAATGTATTGTGCTGTGGTCACCCAGAAATTTGGACAGACTGGTTACACAGACTCGGAGTTTCGCCACTTCTGGGGCGCTGTCCTTGCTGGGGTTTCTCATCTCAATCTTGGGTCTCAATCTCCGACTGCAAATTACATTTTCTTCCCATTCCTCTTCATAATAATTATGGAAGCCCACGCATACCCGGTAATAAACTGAAAATAAAGAGGCGCAGCCTCCTTCAGCAGGCCTGTGTGGTTCTTCCCCTGCGCGCCCTACTTTACCATTCAGTTGACGCCAGCCCAGAAAGGCTCACCACGGTGGTGGGGTCTCAGCAGCTCCCAGGCAGGCCTTGGTCGGAAGCCCTTGCGTCACAGTCTTCAGAGTGGCCTGTGCTGAGTTTTGAATGTCCCTCTCAGGCATGGCAGGCATGGATCAGTCGCCAGGCACCTAAACTCCTCGCAGTCAGTGCATAGGGTTCCTCTGCGCTCATCCGACTCTGAGGCACCCACCCTAGCAGATGCCACCCCACCCCACGGCCAGCACCAATAATCTGGGCTCCGCCTCTAATTATTCCTACCTCAGCCCCCGCATCGATGCACATATTTACTTTTTATATAATTCATTTTTTTCTCTAAGAACCTTCTCATCTCTTCAATATCATGTTCCCTGACACTATCCTAATAGTTTGTAAATTACATAGGCTATATGACAGATGCTAGATAATATTCAACTAAGGACATATTTTACTTATTCATATTCATCTACACCAATCTGTTCATGAACAATGTTTCTACAACAGGAAACAGAATTGGAATTGAGCAAGAAATGGAATTGCTGCAAAGAGTTGCGAAAAGACAATTTTATTCACAAAGGATTCCTACACTTGAAGATTTTTCTACACACCATCTGTACAATGTTCATGAATTCGGATTTCAGCCTCTCTCTGATCTGATGCTTACCAGAGTCCTCTAGAGTTTGTAAGCAGCTGTCCCTGCGGCGGCTTCAAACACCCACAGATCCATCTCAACTTTGCTGCCCTCCCAGGTTTATTTCTAAGATCTATTGCCTCCTTCATCCAAGCTATCTCTATTGCGCTTTGCTTCATGAAAGCAAGTGTGTGCTACAATAAAACTAACCACACTCATCCTCATTTGGATGAACTTTTCATTTCTGTAAATTGTCACTGTTGACGGATCAAATACTCTTGATTTTGCTAACGCTGTGGTTGGTTGGTTGGTTGGTTGGTTGGGGTTGTGTGAAACAATCACAGGAAATTGACTCAAGCAATATTTTTAAAGATCATACAAGCAAGGCGTAACAAGCACGGATAAAACAGGGAAACTGAATGTGCCCTTTTTAGCCAATTGTTTGTAGACAGAAATCCTCATTCACCGTTCACACATGGAGCTCTTGCTTAGGCACACGTCTGTGAACCCAGACAGCCTGGTGGGTTTTTTGTTGTTGTTGTTTTTACAGCAATCGCTGTAACATACACCGCTAATATCTACCCCGCAAAATCTGCCTGAGATATTTGAGGTATCACTGAGCCACTAACTCAAGTGCTCATGTAGAATGAAAATAATCAGAATTGTGAGAGGAAAAAGTAGGAAGGAAAATAAAAACCATCTCCCCAAAGAGCGGGAGCGCATGAAAACTTGCCTAGGCTAATCATCAGGAGTGTAAAATTTTTATTTCTCAGTTAATAAGCACCACCTGTGTTTATAAAGAGTCTCTGATGACTTGTTTTGTGTCTCACAAAGAATATAAAACGTTCTTAGAATGAACTCTACCAGGTACATGGGCGTTATTAATCTACTTTAAAATCCTGCATTTTGACTGATGTGGCCTCCATTATTCTCTTTCTACTCCCTCCTCTGTACTTCCTTCTTTAATTTTTTTATTGAAATGATATAATATAAAAAATCAGTGACTGCATATAAATCAATTGTCTGTGACATGTTACAGAGAAAAGGAAAACATCAGGATTGCCAATAACAGGCACTCAGTCTCATAAAACTTGTAATCAACTTCCAAGCCAAGACGTAAACTGTAATATATTGCTACAAACCTATAACAATAATAAACTATTTGAATTGCACCTTCACATTCTCAGTCGTTAATAACAAATAAGCATGGAGCATTTTTGACAGTCATTCATTTTAATGGGTGTCTGTTTGTTTATCAGAATGTGTCATCTGGCATTATAGAATATAGCCTTTTCCTTGGGAAGTTATGGAGATTAAGGAGAGAGGTGGGGGATTCTAAGCTTTGGAAATTGACTTCACACAAAGGGGACTCCAATTACCAGAAAATTCTAAGAACAATTTATTTATTTTTATCAGTTCATATGTATAGCAAATAATGTTTACATTCCTTGTAGCAAATGGGACCATAGACATAACACATCTCAACTCCCTTATTTTCATTCCTTTTTCTCTTCCCCATCTATCTCTTTATCTCTTTTCCTTTTCATAAATGTTTGTAGTACATAATGTTTACATTCCTATTAGAACAACACAAATTAAAACAACACTGAGAGGGGCCAGGGACATAGCTCAGCGGCACAAATGCTTGCCTGGCAAGTGCAAGGTCCTAAGTTTGATTCGTGGTACAAAAAAAGAAGAAGAAAGAAAGAGAAGAAAAGAAAACCAAAACACTCGGAATTCATCTTCCTTCAGAAAGAATGGCCATATTCAAGAAAGTAATTTTTTGTATCTTAACTTGCAGCTTGACCAAGTATTCCTTTGCTCTAAGTGAAAATTTAATGTCTTCAATCTGATAAATTTTTATTTGGACTTTTATTGGCATCTGTCTTAATCATTATTCCATTATTAGGACAAAATACATGTCGCCTGAAAAATAAAGGAGCTATTTATTTGGCTAACAGGTTTCCTGGACTCTGTTCATGATTGGCTGGTGGCCAGAGGGCCAGGGAGGGGACATCAGGTCACCTGTAACAGCCTAGGAGCAGAGAGAGAGAGAGAGAGACAAAGACGACAAGGACACACCCTTCTCAGTCACACTCCTGACTACAAACGATGAGAATTCCACCTGCTGGAAAAGAACCTCCAACAAGACCCTGCCCCAACAGAATAGCCAGCTATTAAACTTATCAACAGATAAATCCACCAATCCATGATCCAGTTAGCTTCCAAATCCATGAGGTTTTGAGGGGACATTTTACAGCCAAGCCACAATGGCATCCAATGCTGTGCTGAAAATAGTGTGGAAACAACAGCCACTTCTTATAAATAACTCTTGGAGTTAAGTGGCTCTACTAGACACTTCTCACATGAAGATTTAAATAGACTCGGAGTGAATCTGCAGCTGGGCTAGAAAGCCAGGGTTGGCTAAGAGACTTCCCACTCATGTTTAGGGTTGGGCTGAGAGGATTCAAACAACTGGGGTTTATTAAAGCACTCTCTGTCTCTGTCTCTGTCTCTGTCTCTATCTGTCTCTCTATCTCTATCCCCCCTCTCTCTTCCTTTCTTCCTTCCTCCCTTCCTTCCCTTCTTTCTCTCTGCCTAGGGTGGCTCCAGATAGCCATGTTTCTCACATGGGCCCTGAAGGCTCAGAGCAATGGTCCTGAGGCAGAGCACGTGCAAACTGAGTCCCTTTCTGTGGCCTCACATCCTGGATCACACTGCCACTCCACTCTGCACTCTACAGTCAAAGCAGCTTCACAAACACAGATCCAAGGGCAGCAAATGGGGTCCATCTCTTGAGGAGGACTCCCTAAGTTTCCCATGCCATGCAGACCACTGTGGGGGAGACGTTTCTACAAAACACAACCTGCACCCTAGATTTCCAGGGCCACTTACATACTCCACAGAGAGACCCCTCACCCTCACCCCCAGTAAGTAGAATTCTACATTGGAAATACAGTGAAACACTATGAGGCCAACACTCATGTTTCCAGAAGATCTCCTCATGGTGCAGTAAGTCAATAGACGCCTGTCAGACAAAATGGGGTTAGGTGAAAGAAGGTCTTGAATAGACACAAAGCGCCTCAGGAGACTTGTCATTCAAAATGTGACTCACAGCCCAGCAGCACTGTCTCCCCTTTTGCTGGCCATAAATTCAGACTCCTGGGCTTCAAGCTGGCCTCCAGAGTCACCATCACCATCCCCAAATGACCGAGTGTGTGTGAGCTTTGAGAGGTCTTAGAGGACACAGCACTGACCATGTATTGAGTCCCACTTTTACCCAGGGCATTCCTGGGATTGCTGGAGATTCCCTGAGGGGTCTCTGTGCCAGTGTTCTCAAGAAGCTGAACTGCAGGCCTCACCTAGCCTTCCAGATGTCTCTGAGAGACCCTGAGGCTCTGCCACATCCCTTGCCCAAGATGTCAGGCCAGATGCTGGCAAAATGAGGGCTGCTGGCCCCGGCCCTCGTGGCACCTTCTGGCTTCCTCTTCTCCCCTCCTCCACAACCTTCCAGGCCTTGGGAAAGCAGCATCTGTCCCAGTGCCTGCTCATCTCTGGTTGGAATTCCCCCCAGATCCTAACCCACCTCCAACTTGATGTTACTCTTCCCTGAATCCTGGCACCCACAGGAGGGCTGGGCACACAGCAAGGAGTTGATCAATAGCACAGAATGGAGAAATGCACAAGCACATGCGAGCAAGCAGCAGGCAGCAGGGGACAGAACCACACAGGCGGGCTGTGAGACGCAGGCCAGCGGGAACAGCCACACAGCTGCTCTCTGGTCAGGGGGCCTTGCACTGCCCACCAGGGAGCTGCAGTTCCCTCCTTGCCCTCACTGCTCAGCAGGAAGCCAGTGGCTGGCCTTGTCCTCGGGGCTATGTGTGCTCTGGCAGCTTTCCCATAATCTCCATACCCATCCTCTACCTCCTCTGAGACTATGGCAGTGAACAGTTAAAGGAGGAGGAGGAGAATGAAGATGTGTTAGTCAGCTTGGTGTGCCTGTGACAAAATACCTGACACAATGACTTCAAAGTACGAAAGGTTTCCTTTGGCTCTTGGGTTCAGAGGCTTCAGGTCGTGGGTCCCTGGATGGGTTGCTTTGGGACTTATGGTAAGGTGGTGCATTGCAGCAAAAGGGGAACGGGGGAGATGCTAACCTTGTGGCATCTGGGAAGCAGAGAAAGAAGGAAAAGGAGGGAGAGGAAGAGGCCAGCGACAAGGTACACCCTTCAGGTCTTGCCCCTATGACCTGTTGTCAACAGTCCACTCAGGCTGTGAACTCATGAATGGGTCCATCCTGATGAGGCCTGAGGCCTTGTTATCCAGTCCCTCTCTCGGCCCTACTCTGAACATGGCTACAGTGGGGACCAGGCCTTCCACACGTGAGTCTTGGGGAACACCTCACATTTAAGCCATAACAGAAGAGAAGGAGAAGAAGAAGGGTGGGGGAGGCAAAAGGAAGGAAAGTGTTGAAGGAGGAGGAACAGGAAGAAGAAAAGAAACAGGACTTGGAACAAAGAGGAAGTCAGGGATCTGAAGAATCTGAGGCAGCGAACCACAAGTGTCTGTAGGCGGCACCTGGGCAGGGCTGGGTGGAGAGGGAGGTGCCTCTCATGGAAGTCTGTCAGAAGCTGCAGAGCAGGGGTCACTGCCCAGCATGGGTGGAAGCCCAAAAGCTGCCAGGAGAAGAAAAGGCCCAGTGTCTCAGTGCTGCCCTTCAGCAGCTGGGTCAGAGAGCTCCAAAGGACCCCTCTCAGGAAGAGTGACAGTTTGGGACCTTGTAAGGACATGGCGCTACCTATCAGTGGGGGGCAGCTGTTGGATAATGTTCCACAGGGCATGCAAGCCAAGTAGTCTCTTAATGATTTTAAACCTTGCTTGTTGGGGCTATGTGTCAAAATAATTGATGAATAAAACTTTGAATTTGAAGTCAGTGACCTTTAGAGCTAAAGGGTCTCAATCTGCTGTCCAAACTTCAACAAAGTTAGTACCAGGACACAGAAGCCACCTTGGCCCATTTGTAGAAGAGTGCGGTGAACATTTGTTGGAAAGTAGAGAAGCTAAGATCTTCAAGAGACAGGTTTGCAGGCACTTATGTACACAGAATGAGTTAGACAATGGTCCTAAGAATCTTCAACAGGTTTTGACACTCAGAGTAGCAACATGTAAGACTAAAATCATGCTTGGAATGCTTGTCGTTCTGGTCTTCCAGATGTGTGCTGCTTCTAATGTAATTTCAATTATTGCTATACTCTCTCTCAAGTAAATATTTCTATTAAAAGGAAACAAAAAAGGGTAATTAAAGAGAAAACGAAACAAAGAAAAATACCAATTGTAGCTTGTGCTATAATTTTGTATATGCTTAGATTTCTAAATTTGTGAGTAAAAAAGTATAACAGTTTTTTATCATATTGTATAGGGATTTATCAGAATATCAATAATTGACAGAAAGTCCCAGTTCCAAGTTAAGTCTAAGGCATTTCATATTTAGAAAAGCAGTGATGATAAGCGCAAGTACCTATGTTATAGAGTAATAGTATCACTAAGCTCCTCTTCTGGAGGGTTAACAACTTAGATTTGCAAACCAACAATTAGAGAAAAAGAAAGACTATAAGGTTAGCCAATATTTTGGCCCTAGCCTTTCAAGGTCAGTGAGGACTCAGGACATAAGAGAACCTGTACTGTAACATCCTATAACTCAGAGGTGTCCCAAATTTTCTGTTCAGGGAGATTATGGGGCCACAGAGGAAAGGTATCAGTGATGTATAGTGTGCCTAAGGAGAGTCACCTAAAGAGAAAACATTCTCTCAGGCTTTCACAGAAAGCAAACTGGTCAAACAACATCCATGACCCATTCAGATGGCTGACACTGACAAAAGTTCTACAAAATGCTGTACGTAGATGGTTTCAAGGTAAATCCTGAGGAAATTTGACTGATCTTGTCAGATACAAAAATTACATGTTTTTTATATAGGTCTTACTTTAACTTGGCCTTAACCACCCAGCAGAAAAATTTAGCCATGAGGCATAAAAAGTAAAGCCAGATTAGTATGCTGAGCTATAAAAGGCTCAAGTCAACAGCTTCTGACATTGCCAGTTCTGCTGATAACCCACTAGTATTATTGAATATTGCTCTATGTACAACTACTTTCTCTTAGTTCAATGAGAAAAAAATTTGTACCAATAGCGTTTAGAAAGTTATCATGTCTGCATCTTGTACTCTGAACAACTACTATGAAGACAGTAATATGCATTGTATCAATTATTGTGGTTGTCCTACTAACGTGTTTTGAAGCTGTCTCAGTGTTATTTCTTATTAAAAGTAATAAAATAAATAAATTCCCACCTCAAAAGAGAGAGAGAGAGAGAGAGAGAAAGATTTTCTCAGACACCAGAATAGGCTGATTATGTATCATGTGACCTAGATAAGTTCCACCTGCACTATCCTGCAGTGGCTGAATTTAGGAAAACACTAGAATTGACCAAACAATCCAGAAACCCAAATAACTCTCATTTAACAGGTCTCTAGGAATAGACGTAACATATCCTACCAAAATTTCCATACCTATTGAAAAGATCCAATTGTTTTACCTTTTCTTTCTACTCCACTCTAAAACCTTTAAAGCCAGCCAAAAGTTGACTTCACGTCTATATTGAAATGGTATACACTATATGGCCAGGATGACACTACTGACTGGATTCTGGTTATGCATTTTTTTTTTTCAACTAGGAAAAAATGTTAGTGGGGTTTGTGTTGAGTTGCTTTCTTCTTTTAAGTGTCACTAGTTGAGTGCACAGATTGCATAACCCTTCTTAGAGCAGGCTCAGCCATGTGGAACCATGTAGATTGGAAAAAGAGACACATTATTGCACACCCAGAAGACGCCTTTGTGAAGGCATGGGTGCAGCAAGGCTGCATCCGGATCAATCAGCCTCAAACACAGGATTAGATATTATCAAAACAGATCTTGCTGGAGCTACGAGCCATCAGCTCAAAACCTCAGGTGCTTCCTAAATACATCAAACTTTCCATTAAAAGACAAACTCTTGACAGAATTATTTTGCACTGAAAATAAGGGAAAATATGTTTTAGAACGTTCACATCCTCTTCCATGCAACAGAAGGAAGTAGTTTTCTCTCCAGGTACCTTGAATAAAATAGTCTTTCATGGAGAAAGAAACATAAACCAACTTTTAGTACTCAGGAATACAATAGCCATTTCTGTGTCCAACCTGATGGTTTGTTTGCACTTTCAGAATCATTAGACACTTCCTGTGAGACAGAGGAAGTGGATTTAGTTTTTTGCACTCTTATGAGCCGTGACAGCTGCATCATGAGAGGGCAATTCTTTCACTTCAAGTTATGCTGAGTGAGGATAGAATATGAGTGACGATACATAAGAATGGAAATAGTAGAAATGAGTTGTTTACGCAAAAACTATTATTAAGTCAAAGTAACTATTTCCTAACTTACAAGGCTCATTTGTAGACATTGGGCAACATGATAAAAGGTGACTTTTTACCACTTTTGTTCAGAAACCCATGCACACTACAGGTGAATTCTTTTAACAAACTCCTGACCTCGAAGCCAGTAGTAGTAGTACCTAATAGCTTGTAAAATCTTCCCGGGGTGGAAATTTAGCTTCATTTTGTTTTCTTTTTGATGTTTTGTCATTGTTTTTACTTATCTGTTTTTGAGAAAAGAAGTCACAATTTGGAAAGAGTAATGAAAAATTTAAAATCTAGTGGTTAAAATCCACCAGCCAGTTCTTAGGCAGACCCTCACTAGAGTAAGCCCCCCAGGATACGCCCTAACCCCCCGCCCTCATCCATCCCAATGCCCCATGAAGCTTGTATACTACAGTTACTTTGCAGAAGGTTATTTGCACCAAAGGTGAGACAGTTTTATTTTCTCAGCTCCTCATAAGAAGGATAGTACATAAAGTCTTAGCGTAATTTTGATTTTACACAAATGCACCGGTCAGCACAAATGAAAATGTGAACGCATTGAAAAATATCACCATCGTTTAGTAGTGACAGAAAACCTCAGAAAAACAAGGAAAGGAGGAGCTATAGGGCAGAGAGGTCCAGTGGCTCGGCCCCTCCCATCCAGCACCCTGAGTGCCCACGCATCCTCCTGCCCATCTCTAGGTGCACAGCTCTGAGTGTGAGGAAGCTGGTCACACGCGTTCACTTCCTACACCTGCTGCCCTGTGACAGCCGCCCTGCTTCTGGCCCTGAGGAAAAGTTCCCTTTCCTTCCAGCAAGATAATGTTTTAAAAAGCTGACTTTTAAACCTCTTACTGAATTTTTTAATGGATTAAATTCATCATGTCACCAGCTGCTGTGCCGCTAATAGAGCCATAAAACACTGTATTAAAGGATTACCCATGCAAAATTTCCTCTGGTGCTAATGTGAATTTTAATACTTTTAACATTTAGTTGAGATGGGAATGTCCAAGAACAGCTTGTTCAATAGGTTGTTCTATAAAATTAAGTTCCTCATCTCATCAGAAATGCCAGGACTCCATTAAGTTAAAATTTTACAGAGAGGCTAAGATGATTCACTGTGCAGCATTTGGGAGGAGGGAGACAACATCTGCTTCTACATTAATGCTATAAAAAAAGAGAGAAAGGAAGAAAAAAACAAAACAATCACGAAACCCATAAGGTCACAGAAGAAAATGCTAACTTCAGATTTGCGGAAGGTCAGTTTCTACAGCCCCCAAAATGCTGCTAATGGGAAACACCTGAATCTACATCCCCTAGAATGTCATTTGTCAGAAGGTCAAAAGGTCTTAAGATGTACAAAGTGGAGATTATACAGATATTAGAATTTGCATAGCAAAATGTGATTCATTATATGGAAGAGACAGAAAAGAAAGCAGAGGATGGAAGATTCATAGGGGAAAATGCTTAAAAGGACTCAGTACTATTTCTCTGCTCTACAGGGGACACTGCTCAGAGCTTGAGAGAGTCCAGCTTGCCCAGGGTCATGCAGCTAACCAGAAACAGATTAAAGGAAAAAAACCTTAGTCTTGGGGCCGGGGAGATAGCTCAGTAGAATAAGTGCTTGGCTGGCACGCACAGGGTCCTAAATTCAATCCCTGGTACCACAAAAAATAAAAATAAAAATAAAAATAAAAAACCTTGGTCTCCCAACACCCATATGAAGGAAGCACGTGCCTAACTTACCTATCCATAAATACAAACATATTGATTTTAATCATCTGAAATGGCTTACATATTAAACAACAGTAAAGAATCAATATATGCACAGCCATACAGTCAGGATTTTCCTGAGAAAAGATTAGAAATAAAATAACAAAGCTATCCACATTGCATGTTGTTTCCGAAGTAGTCCTCAATCCATCCACCCATCCACCTTAAATATTTAACTTAAAATTCTGTGTTCTTAGTTCTTTCTACTTCTCGATTCATGAATGACCCTTCAAATCCCAATTGTCACTGCTACCTATGCATCTGAAAGGTGACAGCAATCTCATTATTTCCTAAAGAAATTGCATCTTAAATGAGGTTGTAAAAGCGATACAGACATTGTCTTGAACGTTGTTCAATAACCAGTCTCAGCACAATCATCGACCAAGGCTCCAAATTCTCATCACAATTAAACCAGACATTAGGATGTGTACTGTGCCTTATTTGAAAATACAACCCAGGGACAATCAGTTTTAATCAAAATTCTCCAAAGCCAAGGTTGTTTGCCTGGGCTGAATTTTGTCCACAGCTCCATATTTTGTACTCTGTATGTATTACTGTTCTGAGATCCTGTCATTTCTTATCAGAATGAGAAAGGCTAAAGAGATAATATTTCAATAACATACTGGCCTGATCATAAAATAACTCAATGGAAATGTGTAACTGCCTCAGGCAGCCTGGCAGGGTACTCAGCAGTCAGATGATTTCTATTCTGGGTTTTTTTTTTTTCCTTTTTTTTTTTTATGGCTACATTTTCTGTTATATCAGACATCCCCTCAAGTCTTAGTTATGCTTTTATTCAAAAGGGAGAACCACAGTATAAAGACCTACAAAACTTATTATGATATATTGCCACAGAGAAATAAAAATAGTGGCCACAGTAGCATATTGAGAAGGACAGGGCCGCCACGTTAATTGACCTTTTCCTATCTCATCCACCAGGGCTGCGGCCTGAGTTTCTCAGTTGCTAAGCAACCGGGGTCACAGTTTTCAGGTCTTAAATGCACAACTAGTCAAAAAAGAAGACGTGATCTTCAGAGAGAGAGCGGATACTCAGAGTAGCAAGCATTGCAATAGGCACGGAGGGTTTTGATTTTTTTTTTTTTTTTTTTAAACCACACTAAAGGCTGAAAGGGAGAAACTTTGACATTTGTCTAAAGATTATGGGAACAGATTTTTAAGTTCTAGTGATTAGAATCTATCGCTGAAACAATGTGAAGGAAATACAGTCAAGCTTCTCTTTGATAAACGCCTTGACATATGGCTTAGGATTGTTGCTGCCGGTGGAATGATGATCAAACTCTCATGCGGAGCGCACTGGCGCACAGACACATCAAAAGCACAGAGGGATCTCAGAAGATGAATTCAGGGGCTTATTTGCAGGTGAGGGATTTGGGTTTTTTTTTCTTTTTTTAATTTTTTCACAAATAATCCCACATTCTACTGTGTTTAATGACGGTGCTGCAGGCAACACACCGACCCCTAAAGGTCACCCGCGAGAAAGCTCGTTCCCTGTCCCTTCCTCCACAACCTAGTAAGTCCTTACTTCCTTTAAACTTTAATAAAGGGCATTAGAGAGAACCTATTTCTCAAGCAGAAAGAAGCTCCGCTTCCCTATCTAATTGCATCGGACAATATATTCCATGGATATACATTTAACTTCAATGAGACATGGCTATAATTTGTCATTACATGTGAATCTTGGTAATTTCGTTTTTAAGAAAAAATTTGGTAGATTTATGCAAGTGGCAAAAATAAGCAAGGGAGGACTTTTGGGCTTCCAATTTCTTAATTAATTGGATATCTTTGCTATCAAATAGTAGCTGCTTTCATTTCACTTTATTTCAGTACTCACTCTGTAACTATCATACTGGTTGGGAAAACAATCATAGTTATTAAGTCTTCAAATTTTAATTTTCTTTTTTTTAATTTTTAATTTTCTTGATGGAAGGATTCGGAAAGAAAAAGTGTGTGTGTGTGTGTGTGTGTGTGTGTGTGTGTGTGTGTGTCGGGAGAAGAGTAATTATAGACTACATAAACTACAGAAGAATAATTTGGAATCCAGACTTTAAAGAGACAGATCGAAGGGTTTTGTGGTTTCTTTGACTGTGGGCCATGTCTAAGTTCTTATAGATCCCACGTGATTTCAGCCCAGGCTACTAGACAGACATCCCCGCTCATATAAATAGCAATGAGATAGCCAAGGGGCAAGTCCTGCGCCCGGAGACTGTGGCTGTCAGATAACTTTAATGATTTCTTTGGCCCTTCAGGGTGAAAAATTTACTTCATACTTTTTTTTGTCTAATATTTGCCATTTTCCTTTCCCTGAAGATAACTGTCATTTTTAGATATGTCTGCTGCCTTTTCCAAGTTGTCAGTCTCAAAGAACATAAAAATCTAGGCAGTTGGATGAAGATGCAGAGGGGGTATAGCACGAAAGTTCAGACGTCCGTGTAGGGCTGAGAAAGAGAATGAACTACGTGGATTTCTCCCCCGAACCCAAACTCCTGGAAACCATGCACGCCTGGCTCTTGGAAACTCCCACATCCTGCCTTCTGTTACACCCAGGCCACAACTTCCTGACACTCACAGGTCACCAAGAAGAGAAATGGGGGTGGAAAAGGAGCAGCTTCCTGCAGAGCAACGCCTGCAGTCCTAGAGCCGATCCCAGGGGTAGGATGTTCCCAAAGTGTGCACGGTACGCAGAAACCAGCTGGCTGGACTCCAAGGAACCAAACACAGAGAGAAAAGATTTAGAAACTTCCCCACAGTTGAATGGAGCCCCTTTGTGCCTGCTAAACGCAATAACAATATTTGAATCTGTGCTGTATATATCCTGCTCCATTGTATTTACTTTTTAGTAGTTCTTTTACTTAATAACTTTTTTACAAAAGCATGGTTCCAATGGATTGGATTTTTTTGGGTTTTTTGTTTGTTTGTTAACTGGCTCTTGAGAAGAGCTACCCTAAGCTGAGGTTGTTATTCCCAGCTTGTCGTAGCCCTCATAAAAAATGTGATCCATCAAGCCTCTATTACAAGGCTCTTGCAGTAGGCAGGCATGAGTGCACTGGGGTCCCAGGAAGACCCTTTATGCCCCCAGTGTGTTTCCCTTAAATGCCACATATTAGCATGTTTTTCGTGGAGTCAGTTGCACTCTCTCCCAGTCTCTGAGAGGCCGGCCGGGGCAGACACATTGACACCCTTGCGGATTCACAGATTTTTCTCTGGGTGCAAAAGGGAGAGAGATTCAGCCTTGCAAGAGGAAACAGTGAAGGAAAAACCAAGAACGGAACTGAACTGAGTGTAGGGCTTGAGGGAGAATCAGGAGTCCTGGTCCCAGAAAGAGGCTCCTGGCTGCTGTGTGGCTTG
Source organism: Capromys pilorides (assembly GCA_004027915.1). Classification (NCBI taxonomy): domain Eukaryota; kingdom Metazoa; phylum Chordata; class Mammalia; order Rodentia; family Capromyidae; genus Capromys; species Capromys pilorides. The sequence goes on from PVKN010009500.1 coordinate 13,967, forward strand.
GGTCAGGAGTGCTCTGCACACGGGTCGGTAGCACCTTGGGTTGGAGCTCCAGAGCAAGCAGAACTCAGAGACTCACTCCCCTCTGCTCCCTGGAGCATTGATAGGAGGAAGGACCCGTGTTCAAGATTCCAGCTTGGCTTTTGGTATGTGTAGTTTCTGGGATTCTTCAGAGAAACACAATCAATCACACATCTGTCTACTCCTTCGCCTATTCATTTATTTGTTACAGCAGTTCCTCAGTTGGGGGGTGGGCTCATTTAACAAATTCATGTTCAGATACTGAAAAGTTCAGAAATTGAACACATTACTCTCATAAGAAATCGTGGAAAACTGAGCCCCCAGCAGAGTTTAAGACTCTATAGCAGCCCAGGGAGCCAGCTGCGGGTCTGATAACATCATTGCAGATGGTGCTCCAGTCTGTCCTCGAGGTCCCTCTCCTGGAGACGCTCAGTGGCCTGCCTGTCTCCTCAGTTCACCTCCATCCCTCATTCCCTCTGTCACATTCTCTGTTTTGAATTCTCCCCATTCCACAGCCCGGTGTGACCATTTTTCTTGTCATATAAGTGCCTCATCTTCTTTCAGGTAAGACATCCACATGTACGAGCAGCAGGAACCAACATCCAGGGCTACGTTGGGTAAAATGACTTCTGGTAAAGAATATGCGTGTGTTGACTACACACTTGTGCCTGGGCTGGAAGCTCTGTAGGCATCAGGATCCTGTCTTGTCTCCCTGTGTTCCCAGTACCTAATATAGCACTAGTGCATAGTTGAGGATAGTTTGTTTATTTTCACTTTCTAAAAAGAAAACAACATTTTATATGAATATGCTATTCTGTGAAACACAATGCTTGAAACTTCCATCTAGTGTTTGTAAGCCACAGGAGTGCCTGGTTGTTTTGATACTGTTGTTACTGTTGTTCACCCACCGGCCTACCATTTCAGTGTTACCCAAAGGAATGTAATTTTGAAATCAGACCCCAAAAAGTCAATCAGATTTGCCTTCAAAGAGGAAGAAATAATTTCAGTAGAATTCCTTGCTGAAACCTAAATTTAGCCGGTCAATTTCTTACCTGGGCTAAGTGTACTTACTTGTAAGAGGTAAATTATCACATCATAAAGCTGTCTAGTAGGATTCTAGCTGTTTGAGGTGTTAAATACCTGTGTCACCTTTAAAGAAAACTACTTTTGACATTTACTTCTTAGAAGAAAGGCAGGTGCTAAAGTAGGCAGGGGTGGCCTGAGGCAAAACTGGGATCTTGCCTTCCCACCTCTGGAACTCTGCCACTCCTGTCCCCCTCGCCCCCTACAGGACCTGTGCTTCATTTACTTTGCGCTACAAATGAGTGGTTAACAGCTTAGAAACTTATTCCATTCTCGAAAGTGTACATTTTTGTAGTAATCAGTGGGGTGAGACATTCCTCAAATTTTAGCATCAGAATCACCTGGAGACTGCTGAAACCCACACAGGATTCTCTCTGCCAGTTCTGGGTGGAGTCTTTCCATTTACATTTTTAACCAAATCCCAAGTGCCCATGGGCTGCTCTGTGGAAACCCCGGTCCAGGGCCCCGGATGAGAGGACCCCAGCAGGCTGACTCAGGCGCCTTCCACTCTTGCTCGTGCCAGCTGTGCCCATTTCTGCTTTCCTCACACAGTTCAGAGCATCAGAATTTTGAAATTAACCTGATAGGTTAAGAAACATTCTTTTAAAGACATAAAATGTTGTTCATTTATCCCCTAACATTTTATTTATCAGTGCTGTGGAAGCATCCCAAATTTTTTAAAGTTCCTCCTACGGTCCTGAGACTCAGGCCTCTGTCAGAAGGCAAGGCAACGAAAATGGCCTCCATTGACCAACCTCAGCTCCACCTCAGCCCCTAGGTCACTGCAGTCACTGCCGGTGGAGCACTGGGGAAAGACTGACATCCTATAGGGCTTTGTGTGTTACAGTTCAACATCCTCCCCGAAAATCACCCTTTGTTGGCAGTGTCCTGTCTACCCAGAGGGCCAGACCAACTCCAGCCTCTGCAAGGCAGAGGATAGGAGACCCCGCACCTTCTGAGCTGAGGCCTTCAATGTGAAACTCTCGATAAAAATCTCAAGGCTGAGGAAATAAACCTTAATCTTCTTTCTTTGTAAAATAAACACTCTGCTTGCCGACTGTGTCCTTGCAGAGCAGTAGCTGCTGGAGTGAGCAACATAATCCCTTCTGTAGACTCTTTAACTACAGGAGAGGATATGCTGGCTGATCATTTTGGGCCCTGGGCTTTACTGTAGCACCCGCCAGCCCAATTTCTATGTTTTTTTTAATTGGAGAAAAACCAACTAACAAAAAAAAAAAAAAAAAAAACTGAGAAAAAGATATTAGATTCATCCTTCTAAACCTGTCAGATTGATTAATAGATTTTATAGTCCCCTCTTGCCACAGGAAAATGATGTGTGACTTAGCAGTTCGCTTAATTTGTTCAATAAACAATTTCAGGATGCTGGATGCTAGGGCGATGAAGATGAATGCGACCACGTTCTCGGAGTGTGCATGGTCAGTGACACTCATGGCAGTGTAAGAAAATTTCTCAAATAAAATGTTGCAGGTGCCTAAAAAAATAGCACATAGAGTTCAGCGTTTCCAAGCATATATACTACGTCTGAGCATGCGTGCGTGCGTGCGTGCGTGCGTGCGTGCATGTGTGTGTGTGTGTGTGAGAGAGAGACACACACACACACACACAGAGACAGAGACAGAGAGACAGAGAGAGAGCACTAAGGATGGACAGTTGAACCCAGGGCCTTCACACTGAGTTATATCCCCAGTCCTTTGTTCTTATGTTTTATTTTGAGACAGGGTGCTTTTAAATTCTAAATTGCCCAGGCTGGGCTTGAACTTGCAATCCCCCTGTTTGAGCCTCCCAGAGGGTTAGGAGGGTTCGGATTCTAGAAATATACCTGTACTGTTGACTGCTTTTTAAAAATCATTAGCAGGTCTATGATTTGTACCTGGGCCAGAGAGATTAGATAAAACATTGCCTTCTTGGTTTCAGGTATACAGCAGAATCACTCAGAAAGCTTGATTAAAAACACACCACTACCATCATCTTCTTCTTCTTCTTCTTCTTCTTCTTCTTCTTCTTCTTCTTCTTCTTCTTCTTCCTCTTCCTCTTCCTCTTCCTCTTCCTCTTCCTCTTCTTCTTCTTCTTCTTCTTCTTCTTCTCTCTGTCTCTTCAAGTTCAGAAAATCTGGTAGAAAAAATCCAGGAATACACCTTTCTACCACATTCCCATGTGTTGACAATAAAATCTGTCCTCCCACCTCACTTCGGGTGAGCAGGAGCTAGGAGCAGCTAAGCCACTGGTGGTGAGATGCGTTCCACAGGGACCCCAGCAGCAGCATCACTCAGCAGGCAGATGTTAACTGGAAAAAAAGTGGGAGAGCTGGAGGAGGCCACATGATGGTGGTGGTAGGGGGAGGACAGCAGAAGAGAGAAGTTTCAGACTCAGACCTGAGTTCCAGTTTCAACTCTGAGGCTTGATCAGGTGATTTCAAGCAAGTTCCCCAAACTCCCGAGAATGTTTCTACACCACTTAGAGAACAATGCCTGACTGCCATAGGTTTTATGACAGTAAGGTGATAATGTAGGAGAGAGGATTTTGTACTGATATCGGCACATGCATTGCAGGCCCCCTCCTCTCCCAGAATGGGAATGTGAAAACTCACCCTTAGTAAATAAAGTAAATTTCACAATAAGGTGTTATGACAAATGTTATAATCATGACAAAAATCAAGTTCAGTGGAAGAGCAGACGACACTGGCCCCCTCACAGGAATGCTTTGCAGGTTAAATGAAATAATGCAGCGCAAGCCCTCGACGTGTTTATTAATAGACACCCGACAATGTTGATGTTTTCTTCCTTTCTCCTCCCCCAACTCTCACTGAGGTGGTTGCTGAGAAAGTGCTGGGAAGCAGCTATTCAAAGCAGCAGAGTTTAAATTCTGCCCCCGCACAATGGAACACACCTCTCTGAATCCCAGCATTCAGGAAAGTTTGCTGAAGGAGGACTATGAATTCAACCCCAACCTGGCCAGTTTACCAACTTAGCGAGATCCTATCTTCAAATTAAAAACAAAAAACAGGCTGGGGATGTAGCTCAGCTCAAAGGCCCTGAGTTCAGTCCTCTGTACTACAAATGAATAAGTTCTGCTAACCCAGGTATTGCTTTTGTGAGCTTCCCCAGTGTTTGGAAGGAGAAATATTCAGTCGGGTTGCCCCTACCCGGACAGCATTCCCGAGTACTTAGAGACCTCTAATAATGTTCAGCATCACAGATTTCAAGGCATTGTTCCTTCCCCTGCCACCAAAAGGGTCCTGTCTGAGCTTAATGAAAGGCAAGGGAGAACCTGCTGAAGTGTGACATTTAGGATCAAACCTTGAAAATGCTTTTTAAAATTCTATCGGAAAGATCATGAAAGCTGCTTTGGTCAGAATCACTGTGCATGTAAAAGGCTTTTTGAACTTTTTACCTTTTGGTGATGCTTTTGATCTGCGGCGCACATGATCTCATTAAAAGCATATTATTTAGCTTAAACTTCGAACGCTTACCATTTTTCCCAAGTAGCCTGGGGCCCCGGGGGCAGCGTAACGCAGCTCAGGCGAGCTTTATGTCATGGCTACATGTCATAAAGTATCTGCCAGGATAGAGCTGTGGAGGAATGCTGGGGAGAGAGATTCTCTGCTCAGGTGCATGAAACAGCTTTGCAAGTTGAGGTCAGGCTCACCTGCCAATGAAGGGAATTCTAATTACTCAGGAATGCTCAGCCTGGGCTGGCGGACACCCAGGGCAATCAATCTTGGAAGAGCCAGAGACACCTGGTTTTAGAGCTTCCTGACTCTTGTAGGGCCGGTTAACTGTCTTGTTTCTCATTCCTCAACCACCTTTGAGAAAAAATACAACTTAGATCAAGCAAAGCTGTGCAGCTTAGCTTTCTATAGTGAGCGCATGATTGCTTATGTGGGTACGATTATTCATATGACTCCTTATTTTCATTATGTCTGATAGAGCTTACCATTCCAATTCTTGGTGGGTTCCTGAGTGATGGTAAACAAAAAACAAAACTTCGGGGCACAGAGCTGCCTGGTTCTGATTCAGAATCACTGCAAACAAATGTAAACAGAATGCCGGAAATTGTTGGTTTACTTTCAGGGATAATGTTCTCCCCAAGAAATGTCACTTTCTTTCCAGACGTAAGTCATCCCCTTTCTACTTCAATAATGGGATTCACTAGGGGAAGGACACATGGCCCCTTTGATGATTTAGGCCAAAGTAAAGAGCTGAGTAGGACCTGATCTGACAAAATGTTCAGAGGCTGGAGGTCCTGCAGGCCTGGAACTTCATGCAACTTCTGACATCAGACCCATCCAGAGGCAGGAAGATGTAGGCAAGGGCAAAATGGGGGAGGGGAGATGTTACAATCAAGAATCTCCAGATAGCATAGCCAGTAGGATGGATGGATGGATGGATGGATGGATGGATGGATGGATGGACGGACAGACAGACAGACAGACAAACAGACAATAGGCAGATGACAGCTAGATAAGATAGAAATAGTGTATGGAGATATATGTATGTAAAACACATACATAAATATACACATATTGAAAAGTATTATAAGGAAATGGTTCACATGATTGGAGATGCTGCACTGTCCCCTGATCTTCCACCATCTATAAAACAGAGGCCCAGGGAAGTGAGTCATGAGAACCAGGGAGGCCAATGGCATAAATCTTAGTCCAAGGACAAAAGAGGAGGTGAGATGTTGCTGTTCTGACTGGGAAGCAGGGAAGGAAGGAGGCAACTTCCTCCTAGCCCCCCTTTTGGTTTAGTCAATCCCTGAGCAGATGATAGCATATGATACCTGTACACGTTAGGGAGCAGGAGCTACTTCACCAACTCCAGTGTCAGTCTCATCCAGAAGCACCTCATGGGCACATCCAGAGATGATGTCTGATGTTATCTTCTTGTATCAGGAGCTCCTCCTAAAGATTTACGTTTGTGTTATTGGCCAGAATTAGGAAGCGTAGACACTGCTAGCTGCAAAGGAAGCTTGGAAAATAGAAAACAGGATAATTATAATGGCTTGGACCCACCACAAATCATCCCCAAGAAGAGGTGACATTTCTAGCACAAACAAAATCGGGGTTCCATTAACAAGAAAGAAAGAGAGAACTGATGTTGGGTAGATACTTAGCAGAGGCTGCCCATACTCTGCACGTGGGGGAAATTAAAGCTGTCTTGTAAATCACAGATAAGACTCATGAAGGTAAGAAGAGCCTTCCACATATCTCAATACGTTACAACAAAAATGAAGATTTATTAGGGTTATGAGGGATTCAAGGTATGATTATAGTTTTGAGAGAAAGATCTTTAACTAAGAGTCTGGCTCATAGTAACTCCACTCTCACAAAATACCCAAGCACAAGGCCTTGGGTTCAATCCCCAGTACTGCAGAAAGAGAGGGAGAGATGGAGAGATAGAGAGGCAGAGGCAGAGGCAGAGGCAGAGGCAGACAGGAAGGCCCAAGGCTGCTGCTTGGCCTCAGGCCCATGTCAGAGACCCCACAGGCACACAATCATCTGCCAAGAGCAGGGACTCCTCAGAGCTTTGTTCGGCCTTTGCGCAGCTTTTATAAAATGCTTCCAAAAAGCAGCCTTTAGAACCGCCACAGGAGTAGCCACTTGGCCTTGTTTTTAAGAATCAACGGCAACATTACCAACGCTTAGATTTCCACACATGAATAGGTAAAATTATTCACATATTTTTTTAAAAAATGGAAAGAAAATGCAAAACTACGAGGTGAGTTCCAGTACATTCCCTCTGCTAAGTTACCGATACATAATTCCAAGATGCCTCCACTGGGAAGTTGCGTGTGACTTGGTCTAACGCTCTCCACAGTCTGCGCTTTGCCCAGTAGCACAGCCAGCTCAGGGCAATAGGAGTCGTGGAGAAGAAAACGTCACAGTAAATTAAGTACAATTAGCAGAGCAAGCATCAGCACTACCAGCCCACTGAAGAAGCAATCACTTAGCCTTCATCCCCAGCACCCAGCAAGACTGGAACCATTTCTCAAATCACTGATCACATCACCGGCACCCTCCTAAATTAAGCAACGCTCATTAAGGGGTACCTGAACGACATTAAACATCAGTCTCTGCGAAGAAATGGAGGTAATAAAGCTCTCCCAGGTGCCAGGGAGGTAGCTCTATAGTCTAAGCACCTGCCTGGCAAACACAAGGACCTGGGATTGATCTTAGGTATAGCACGCTGTGCCGGCTCCACCCCTAGCTGGTCACTGAGACCTGCCGTGGAGGCACATACCTGTAATACCAGGTATGGGGGAGGCTGAGACAGGAGGATCACTAGGAGTCTGAGCTGCATAGCAAGACCCTGTACCAAATAAATAAAAGATTAAAAATAAGTAAATAAAGCTTTTGTGCAAGTGACAGCTTATATTTTTGATCCAAAGAGTCCAAAAGAGCTAAATACTTTCTACTGCTTTGATAAGCTAGACTTGTTTAAATGTTCCTTTAAGAAGCATTTCCTGACTTTGAAGTGGACTGAGGGAAGGCAGACATATCCTGGACTTGCTAGAGGACAAGGCTCAGCTCTTGCCAGGCCAACCTGAGACATGTCTGACACAAGGGAGAGCAGTGCAGGTTCAGCTTGCTTCCAGGTCAAAGCTTCAGAAAAGCTTTGGCTCAATGATGGCTCCACGATGCAGATCCTGCTGATAGTGACTCAGAACTTAGAGGTCTCAGAGACACCAAAGGCTTCAAAGGCACCAGAGATCAAAAGCAAAAGTTTCAAAGGCCTTGAAGACCATAAAGGTCGCAAAGGCCCCAAAGGCTCAGGCAGCTCCTGCCACCCAGTCCTCAACTGCCAAACAGCTGACTGATACTCAGCTTCTGACAGCTGCAAGCAAGAGTGCAGCAGCTGACAGCAAGACCCAGAATACTGATGTGCGGGCGGTGGCAGTGCCTGCCATGAGACCAAAGAAGTCAGCTGTGTAGCTGATATGAGGGTCAACACAAGGGCTTCAGAGACTGAGGCTACTGCTTCTCAGACTCAGGCAGAGAAACCTGAGCATGAGGGTGCAGCAGCTCAAGCTCAGGAGAATCAAGATACTTGGCCGATGGTGAAGGCCAAGACAGCCTGAAAGGTGAAGCATCTGGAAGGCGAGGAGGATGGCAGCAGTGATCAGAGTCAGACTTCTGGAACCACAGGTGGTGGAAGGATCTCAAAGGCCCTAATGGCCTCAATGGCCAAAAGAACTCGACAAGAGCCCATAGCCTTTTGGGCATGCAGGACTTCAAGGGCTCGATTGGCGACTTGGGCACGGAGAACTTTGCTTTCTCTGAGGTCACCTAAAGCTCGTAGGAGCAAGGTTCGCCGTAAAGCTGCCGAGCTCCAGTCATCCCAAGAACCTGAAACACCACCACCTTGAGATGTGGCCCTTTTGCAAGGAAGGGCAAATAATTTGGTGAAGTATTTTTTGGCTAAAGACAAGACAAAGATTGCCATCAAAGGTTCAGACATGCTGAAGGACATCATCAAAGAACACACTGATGTGTACCCTGAAATCATTTAACAAGCAGGCTATTCCTTGGAGGAGTATTTGGGATTCAGTTGAAGGAAATGACAAGAATGATCACCTATACATTCTTCTCAGCACCATAGAGCCCACCAATGCAGACATACAGGGAACAACCAAGGACTCACCCACGCTGGGTCTCCTTGTGGCACTTCTAAGCATCATCTTCATGAAGGGAAATCAGTCCAGTGAGGCTGTCATCTGGGAGGTGCTGCACAAGTTGGGGTGCGCCCTGGAATACATCACTTAGTCTTTGGGGATGGGAAGAAGCTCATTACTGATGAGTTTGTGAAACACAAGTACCTGGACTATGCTAGAGTCCCCAACAGCAATCCTTATAAATAAGAGTTCTTCTGGGGCTTACGTTCCTACTATGAGACCAGCAAGATGAAAGTTCTCAAGTTTGCCTGCAAAATAGAAAACAAGGATCCCAAGGAATGGGCAGCTTGGTGCTGAGAGGCAGTGGAGGCAGATTCGAAGGCTGCAGCTGAGGCTGCAGCTGACGCCAAGGCAAGAGCTAAGATCAGAGCTTGGGTGGGCACTGGGCTTGGCTCTGAGGGTGCTGCGGGGACCTGCACCTGGGATGAAGCTGATACTGGACCCTGGGCCAAAGCCTGGATCCAAGCAGGAGCTAAAGATAAAACTGAAGTCCACAAGAGTGGTAGTGCCAATGCCAGTGCCAGTACCTGTACCAGTACCAGTGCCAGTACCAGTGCCAGTGGTGACTTCAGTGCCAGTACCAGCTTGACTGCCACTCTAACATTTGGGCTTTTCACTGGACTTGGAGGAGCTGGTGCCAGTGCCAGTGCCAGCTCTGGTGCCTGTGGTTTCTCCTATAAATGAGATTTCAGGTATCTGCCATGGTTTCAGTGGAGGCAGTTGAGGTTCATGGGGATGGGATGAAAAACTGAAACCCAGGGTTAGAAAATTATAAGGAGAATATTCAAAGACTCTGCTTTTGGCGAAGAGGAAGAAGAAGAAGAAGAAGAAGAAGAAGAAGAAGAAGAAGAAGAAGAAGAAGAAGAAGAAGAGGAAGAGGAAGAGGAAGAGGAAGAGGAAGAGGAAGAGGAAGAGGAAGAGAAAAAGGAAG
>PVKN010009501.1:0-23696 GCA_004027915.1 Capromys pilorides
CCCAGTCCCCCAGGGCCCCGAAGCCCAGAGGCACCCCCTTCCCTCCCTAACCTCTGCCCTGAGGCGGCCCCAGCCCGGTCCTCTGGGGCCTCCGAGCCCTCGCCCGCCATCGCCAGAGCCAAAGAGTTTGTGGCTGACATCTTCCGCAGGGCCAAGGAGGCCAAAGGTGGGACCTCTGAGGACACTCGGCTGCCACCCTGCCCCGGACCCTCAAGCAGCCGCTGCCGCTCGTCCTCAGAGCCCCCAAGCCTCTGCAGTGAGGCGGTGTCCAGAGACAGTCCTGCCTTGGTGCCTACCCCAGAGCCTGGCTATGTCAACTACACCAAGCTGTACTACGTGCTAGAGTCCAGTGAAGGTACAGAGCCTGAAGATGGTGAGTGAGAGAGCAGGGCCTGGAGCAGGGCGGCAGGGAGGGCCTGGGGTCGCTGCCTCCCCCACTGCCTACCTCCTACCTCTCCAGAGTTCGAGGATGACAAAATCTCTCTGCCCTTCGTGGTCACCGACCTCCGAGGCCGCAACCTGCGTCCCATGCGGGAGCAGACTGCCGTCCAGGTATGTGGGTTGCTGGCAAGGTGCTGGGAAGGTGAGGGTAATGGGCCTGCGATGGTGGTGGCGTGATTGTTCCCTCCTGTCTTCCCAGAGCCAGTACCTGACAGTGGAGCAGCTCACATTGGATTTCGAGTATGTCATCAATGAGGTCATCCGCCACGATGCCACCTGGGGCCACCAGTTCTGCTCTTTCAGTGACTACGACATCGTCATTCTGGAGGTGGGGTGGGTGGTTGGGCAGAACCACCAGAGCTGGGGGTCACCCTCCTGAGCTGGGGGTCAACCTCCACGGCCGTTCTGTGCATACCCAGGTCTGTCCAGAGACCAACCAGGTCCTCATCAACATCGGCCTGCTGCTCCTGGCCTTTCCGTCGCCGACTGAGGAAGGCCAGCCCCGGTGAGTGGTGGCACCCCGAGACTACACTGCGCCTTTGCTGAAGCCTAGGTCTTTGTGCTGGACCCACTGGCAACCCCGTTGTCCTCTCTCCCTCCCACCCCTACTGCAGACCAAAGACCTATCACACCAGCCTCAAGGTGGCCTGGGACCTCAGCACTGGCATCTTTGAGACTGTCAACGTAGGCAAACTCACCGAGGTCAAGGGGCAGACGAGGTGAGGCAGGTGGGCCAGGCACAGGCCTGCAGGGCTGGGTAGTAAGGCCACCAGAGCCCCTCACTCTCTGGCCCCTGCAGTGGCAGTGTCTGGAGCTCGTACCGCAAGGGCTGCGTGGACATGGTCATGAAGTGGCTGGTGCCTGAGAGCAGTGGCCGTTATGTCAACAGGATGACCAACGAGTCACTGCACAAAGGTAGGGCTTTGGGGGCCCCAGAACTTCCACCCAGGGGACTCCTGGGAGCCTAGAGGCGGAGGCTGTGTCAGGGTGCCTCCTTAACCTGCCCCCCACCATTCACAGCGGAGTGGTAAGTCAGTGGCTCACAGCTGGCCCCTCCCACAGGGTGCTCGATGAAGGTGCTGGCAGACAGTGAGCGGTACACGTGGATTGTGCTGTGAGGGCCCCGCTGCCCGGACACTGACGCCAACTACCTCCGAGGCCGGAGCTGGCCGCCTGTCTGGCCTCCGCCCACCTGGTGGCCCACGATGATGCAGTAGTGTTGGGCTGCACGAAGGGCTCAGTGGCCAGCCCAGCAGCTGGAGTCTGGACGCTTTTTTATTTATGCCTATTTAAGTTGGGAAGGGGCAGAGGGGGAGACTGATCCCCCCAGCCTGGAGTGGCCGCCTTCCCGCAGTGGGCATAGACAGGCCTAGCCTGTGCATTTGCCCCTCTGGGCACAGGAGCTGGTGGGACCAGGAGACCTTCGGGGAGCTGAATGGTCCCAGCCTCCCCTGCTCTGCCTACCCAGCCTCACTGCACCATGGAGGGGAACCCGTGGCCACCCACTTTGTCCTTCATGTAATAAATGCTTTATTTCGAGTTGCCTGAGGTCCCATCACTACAGTACGAGGCCACTGGACTCGCCAGCCCCAAAGCCTGCACCGTCCTTGGAGAGGCAGCAGTAGACAATTATCACAGCGGAATTTATTGTTTTAAGAAAGACTACAAAAGGTAGAAAACAGCTCAGCACACTAAACTACCACACGCGTGGACACTTTCACCGCTGGGAGAGGGAGGCCCCGTGGGCATGGGGCAGCGGGTAGGGCCACCCCAAAAGCTGTAACACGCGGAGCACACAAAATAGTGATCTTTATACAATAGGTTAGATTTTCCTATTTCTGTTTTTTTTGTTTTTTTTTTTTTTTTACTTTTGCCATAAACATCTATCTCACAGGTTGAAAACACTGAGAAAACTGGAACAGATAAGGCCATGATGGTTGGAAAAAAACCCAACAAGTTACCGACTCCGCTCAGGCGGCTCACAAATCGCACAATAGTCAGGGTCCACGGAAGGGAGCGCAGGTCTCTGGGCCTGGTGTCCCGAGCTCCTCTAAGCGGAGCCCGGCACCTCCACCCCACACCTCGCTTCTTTGGATGGGGAGGCCGAGGATGGCCGCCCTCTCTCAGGTTGCGGGGCGAGGAGGGGGTGGGGCCCAGCTCTGGAGAAGACACTACGCCCACAGCTTTAATTGCACTTATACAAGGGGAAGAAGCAGTGGGGGGTTGGGGAGGGGTTCCGGGTTGCGCCCCTGCGCTGCCCGCCGGGTGAGGCACCCGGGCAGCTGTGCAAAGCCAGCGAGCAGAATAAGTTAACGTTCTGCGGATAGGGCCTGCCTGCTGCCCAGGGGGCTGGTGGGGCAGGCTAGGGTGCTGCGACCTGGGGGCAGGCCGGAGGGCTGCCTGGGCACCGGGGTTCCTTAAGGCACGTGGATCGGGACAGTCTGCAACGGCGGCGCCCCCGGCCCCATGATTGTGCCGTCTGGTAGCACGGGCACCCGCAAGCAGTTTAGCTGGACTGCAGCGCCTGCACAAAGAGGCCGCGTGCGTCCGTGCGCGCCAGCTTGGCCGGCGGCTCCAGCGCCTCAGGGCCCAGTGCAGGCGATTCACCCCCAGCTGCCAGAGAGATGTCCTGCGGTAGCTCATCCTCACTTTCCTCTTCCTCCTCCTCCTCTTCATCTGGGGCACATGGATCAGGCCGCTCAGGACGAAGCCGGTGCCCACACCCAAACCCTGCCACCACCCTGTGATCTGGACCCCTCTGTTGGGAACCCGCCTCACCTACCTTTGTCTGTGTCCAGGGGATTCAGTGAGGTGGCCAGGTTGGCAAACTGTAGGGATGAGAGTGCAGGTAAGGCCCAGCCACCAGCAGCGCCACGCCCCCCGTGCCCATGTCCCCACGCACCTCGCCCATGACAGCAATCGGGGTCTCGCCCTTGGCTTGTGCCACACGGTGCTCAATCAGGTAGTACATGTATTCGTCATACAACAGCCGGATGAGGTGGAAGGAGCCAAAGCTGGCGGCGCTGCGCAGGGTCAGGTCCCGGATCACCATGGAGCTGTAGGCACCGAGAAAACTGTGAACCCAGCTAGCCCTTGTCCCGCTTCCCCATGGGGAGCAGCACTGGTTTCTTGCAGTAGAGCATCCCAGACAGCAACCGGTCATCCCTGGGGGTGGGGCCTCCTAGAGCATCTCCTGCCTACCTCAAGAAGGAGCCTGGCTGCCCCTGCACCATGTGCCTGTTTTAGGGGAGGAGGAGCGGATTCTAGCACTGGTCCACGCCCCTCCAGTGGAGGCGGGGCTTCTTTGGCCCTACCCACCGGGAGTGCCATCAGACTTCCTCAACTGGCCTTCCCCTGAGGTGAGGCCTCCTTTGGTCCCACCCTGCTCTGCCAGGCACGCCCACCTGTAGAAGGACCACTTGAGGAGGAAGAGTTTCGCAGCCTTGGGGAAGCCGGAGCTGCCCTGGTAGGGCTTGAGGACCTGGCTGACAACGCCATCCAGCCAGGCCGCCCACTGCTCCAGTGAATTCTGTTGCTGCAGCGTCACCTTGAAGTCCTGCTCCAGGCGCTGCACTACACGGTCCTCGCAGCGGCACACCCAGGAGGCCTGCTCCTGGGAAGGAAAGGTGGGGTGTTGGCTCAGGCTCCGCCCCACCCATCGCCGGGCGCCAGGCCACGCTCCACTCACCTGCACGTTGGCGAAGTCCACACGGTTGAGGTCGCTGAGCATCTGGTTGATTTGTGCAGTGTTTTGTAGCACGGCGCGCGCAGCTTGCGCCAGGTGGTTGAGGGACGTGTAGCGCCGCAGGGTCTGCGCAAAGGCGCCAGCTGCTGCCACCTGCACGGGACCCAGGCTATAGGGCAGAATCACAGGCCCGCCCAGGCCTGGCCTTGCCCACTGCAATCCCCCAAAGTCTCCAGGTCCCTTAAACTGGAAGGCTGTGCCTTGTGGCTTTGCTTGGGTGGCCAAGGGGTTGCGCCTGTTAGATATTGGGATCCACTTCATGGGTGTGTCAAAACCATTTATTCTATCTACCAGCTCTGCTGCTGCTTTTGTAGTGCCAGGGGCAGAACTGAGAGGCACGAGCATGCTAGGCAGGGCTCCACCGCTAATCATACCCAGCTCACAATTTTATGATCACTGGGATTGAACCTAGGGACTCCAGGCTGAGCTATACCCCAGCCTTTATTTCACACATTAGTTCATGGTTTTTAAAGGACAGGGTCTCTCTAAGTAGCTAAGTTGTCCGAGCTGGGCTGGAACTTGGATCCTTCTGCCTCAGACTCCCAGGGTGCTGGCATGACAGGTGTGTGCCACCACATCTGCCTGGCACTAGTATTACTTTGAATGAAAGAACAGAACATATGGAGGGCACATCTTGGATAAGTTTCTACGTTGCCTCTTAGTGTCAGCCGCAGAGGGCAGGGATTTTGTTCCTTATTGTCTTTCCAGAACTGAGAACCATGCTGGGCATCCAGTAGGTGCTCAGTAATCACATAGTGAAAGACAGCATCAGAGTCCACTCTGCAGCTCTGCAGTCCACAGCCCCACGCCCAGATGCATGCCTGTCATCTGGGGACACTGGGCGGTACCGCCCTCTCACCTCACCTTCACCCGCACCATCTCCTCTGGGATGTTCATCATGGCATGGGTGAGCCAGCTCTCCAGGCTCTTGGCAAAGTTCCGGATCGCTTGGGTCAAGGCACCTGTGGGTGCAGGGCGGTGGTCAGGGTGGGTGGTGGAACACGGGCGTGGAGGGGTGGCTGAGCACTCACTGGGGATGGGCCGAAGCACGTCAGGGATGAGGATCTCCACCAGGCCCTGGTACAACACGTTGTCACAGTGCTTGGTCCACTGGAGCACGGGCTCGAATTTGGAAAGGAGCACCAGACTGGCCTTGGGCAGCCGCTTCTCGGCCTCGTCGTGCCTGGGAGCATGCCCCAAACCCCAAGGTCACACGGGGGCTCCAAGGTCCTGCACCCAGGGGCAGAAGGACACAGGCACCCACACATGCTGCCACTCAGGAGTCAGACTGCTGCTCCTACTTCTAAGGCCACAGGGCTTGGGCACCTCTGTACCCCACCCCCACCAAGGAAGGCCTAGCATCAGTGGATCAATGTCAAGAGCATGTGGCCCCATGGATGACAAGGGCGGCCCAGGGACTCACACGGCCAGTGGCGGCGCTTCGCTGGGCTGGCTGTGGTTGTACCTCCAGAAGGTCTTCCACAGTGTTTCTACCAGTGTGAACTGCAGGTTCACCATGACATCCACGATGGCCTAGAGAGGAGCCCATGTGCTCAGTGCTGCTGGGCCAAGCCCTACAGCCCACTACCTCACCCTCCTGCCCATCCTACCTCACAGTGTTCCCGGTATAGGACCTGGAAAGCCTTGATGTCCCCGGGCCCGACACCCTCTGGTAGCACTTTGCCCTGGAGGTCAAGCTCCATGAAATCAGGGAGGCTCCGGGAAGCATCTGGGGGTGGAGGGCACTGTGAGGCCTTCATCCTCCACCTGCTCAATGGTCTCCCTTTAGGATCCCACCCAGCAAAAGTCCCCCACGTGTGAAGGGTGGGAAGAGGCCCAGGGAGGACCCATGACCCCCACTCCCAACATAAAGAATACCAGCCTGGCTCACCTGCTACGTGCAAGCCATGTACCAGCCCCGGGGAAGTGGGACAGTTGGTACAGGCATCTTTGCCCCCAAGGTCTAGGAGTCTCAGAGACCCCGTGTACCCTGAGGGAGGCCTAGCCCTGGCAGTCACTCCATACCCTCGTTTCTACTCCAAGTGTCCCCTCCCATCACCACCTCAGTGCCCCAGGGACCTGTGGGCCACAGGGCAGGTGAGTTCCAGGACGTAGAAACGCCCTATGTTTGACAGTGCTCTCCTGTCCACCCCCCCCTCAGATACTTCCTGCCTGCCTGAGAGCCGTCTGTGTGCAGCACCCCCAGCTGGTGCTCACCCAGGAACTGCTGGTACTGTTGCACCTGCGCGCTGATGTCCGACAGCCCCGCAGGCTGCTGTTGCCCCACAGCCACACCGTTGGTCATGCCCTCCATCTTCTGGATGGGTTTGAGCCTGCAGGAGCAGGAGTCAGGGCTGCTAGCACCTGCCTGGGGTGGGGCATGGCCCAGGGTACTCCACTCCCCGCTGCCCCTACCTCTGCTTCTGCGAGAAGGGTTGGCCGCGCATGGCCATGTGCTGCTGGTCCTCCATGAGCCGCAGCAGGGGTGAGCTGGCCTTAATTCGCAGGCCATAGTAGTGGTACTTGGAATTGCCCCTAGGGAAGGGAGAGTTGGGGATAAGGGCCAGGTGGGGCCCTGTGGTCTCACTCTGCACCACTTCCCAGAAAGGCAGCTCAAGGAGAAGCCGGGGACTATTTCAGGGCACACCACCAATTCTATCTTGGAGCATGCACATGGCTAGTGTGCCCATGCGAACCACCCTGCCTAACACGCACCCCTGTCCCCCCAGTGAAGGGTACTCCTAATACTCCACTGGGCAGATGACACAAGCCATAGCCCACAGAGATCCAGGACTCTGCCCAAGATGAATGAATGAATGATGAGCAAGGTGGCAGTGCATCTGGGAATCAGAAGTGGGAGATTCGCTGGGTGAGTGGGCTGCTGGGATTTATAGAATAAGAAAAGATGGACTCCTGGGCTGAGAACCCACTGACCTACAGGCCCTGGTTAAGCACAGACTGTGCAGCATAAGGGTTCAAGACAGAGCAGAAATTGGGGCCGGCGAGATGGTTCAGTGGTCTAAAGCGCCTGCTTAGGAGGGTTCAGGCAACTGCGGGGACTGCGGTTCGATCCCCGGCACCACATGCTGCGCCAGCGCCACCACCAGGGCAGGCTGAGCCAGCCACAAAATGAATAAATAAAGAAACAAACAAACACAACAAGCAAACAAATAAATAAATAAAATTAAAAAAAAAAAAAAAAAAGATAGAGCAGAAATTAAACAGCATGAAAAGTGTGTGGGTTGGGGAGATAGCTCAGAGGCATGAGAGCCTGCCTGCAGGGTCCCGAGTTCCATCCTTGGTATTACAGGGGGAAAAAAGTGAGCTGGTAGGGACTGAGGAACCAGGGAAACAGCACAGGCAGAGGGCACGTTCTGGGCAAAGCCCCTGGGGTAAGAGCATGGGGCACATCAGAAGCCCTGAAGCCCTGGAAGGCTTGGGTTTGGGGCGGCCCTACCTGGTGCCGAGGCGGCGTGTGCGTAGACCCATGAAGACAGAGCGGATGAGCTTGCCAAAGGAGGCCGCGTTAACAGGCTCCAGCTTCTGCTCCTGGCAGTGCAGCAGGTAGTGGCAGTAGAGGGTGCTGCGGGGCAGGCTCACGCCCTCGGCGGTCTCATAGTTGTCCAAGAGCCACTGGACCTGAGGGGCAGGGGCAGAGGGCAGCAAAACGCCACCAACACTGTAGCCACTTCCCATCAGGACCCTGGAGCCACCGCTCCATAGGGCGCATGTTGTATCCCATCCTCCTGACAAAAGCACCCATGCCCTTGTACATTGTGTACAATTTCTAGAGCTGCCAACATACAGTCATTTCAATACAAATTTATACCCAAACGTGGAGGTGCATGACTGTAATCCGGGGACCTGGGAGGCTGAGGCAGGAGGATCGGAAGTTTGAGCCCAGCCTGGGTTACAGATGTATTTCAGTGTGAAGGCTCTGGGTTCCATATCCAATACCAAAAAAAAGAAAATTATGTTAATTTATGCAGAGTGGAAAAAAAATTGCCAACATCAAGGGTGTGACCCTATTTTTTTTTTTTACACCAAGGATCGAACTTGGGACCTTGCCCTTACGGGGCAAGTGCTTATGCTGTTGGGCTACATCCTGGGCAGAACTTGTTTTTTGAAGACAGGGTTTTACTATGTAGTTCAGACTGACTTTGAACTCACTGGGTGGCCCAGGTTGGCCCTGAACTCTTGGAACACCCCTGCCTCAGCCCCAAGTGCTTGGAGTTCAGGCATGCAGCACCACACCCAGCTATGGAACATTCTTGAAATGACAACATTATAGAGATGGGAAGCAAGAGGGAAAGAGATACGTTCTGTTTTCTTTCTTTTTTTTCCCCCCCCAGTGCTAAGAACCCAGTTCTCACATGCCAGGCTCATCACCCAATAATGCCCCAGCCTTGGTTCTGCATCCTGGCGGTGGCAACAGTCTCCGAGACCCACCACCCAATGGACACAGAAGTCACATGTCTGTGGGGCCAGCGTCCATCTCCTGGCCTGCCTGAGGTGCTACAGGTATGGGAAGGGGGACCTGGATGAAAGGTCTCTGGCAAATCAGTGCCTTTTCTACTGTTTCTTGTGAATCTACCATTTCCAAATAAACAGTTAAAACAAAACAAAACAAAACAAACAACAAAAACCTGAGTCACTCAGTGGCCCTGGCCATATCCCAAGAGCTCAGAGCCACGTGGGGCATCCCAGAGAGCACCTCTGTCCCTCATCTAGCTCTAGCAGCACGCTTCTGACAGGTGAGGACCCTGTGACAGCGTGAAGTCAGCTAGGAGGGTCAGGAGCGGTATCGTTTAAGGTACACCAGAAAAAAAGAAGAGAGAAAGACAGGCAGGAGCCAGGCCACTCACTGCGTCAGGGTGCCATCGGAACGCATGTCCTGAGCCCCTACGGCCTGGGTGATCCCAGGCACTCCAGGCCAGGAGGAGGACGTGCAGTGCCTCCCCTCTTTCCCAGCCCTCCTCTGCTGTCAGTTACAAGCGGAATGAATGACATATCTTGGGCACTGCTGCAAAAGCTTCACACGGGTCAGCAGGCTCCTGGAGAGGCGGAGCCACCTGCCTGAGGCCACACGGTGAAGGTTTCACCCTGTCAGCCTGTGAGTGCTCATTGCCGAGCTTCACAGACTCTTGCTGGTGGCGGCCAGTGACCGCTGGCCACTGGTCCCCACTCCCCACCCACTCCCCGCTGCCTGCTCTGGGCCTGGCTGGCACTTACGGTGGCTGGTGAGGCACGGGTGGTGTGGGAGTAAGACTGGCTGGTGCTGCCCAGCATGTAGCCGCCTTGGATCACGTAGGTGCCTGCTCCACCGCTGCTGCCACTGCCGTTCCCACTGCCACTGCCACTGCCACTGCCAGTAGTTCCTCCACTGCCGCCACTGCCTCCGGCACCATTGCTGGCCCCGCCAGCACTGCTGGTGGAGCTGGCAACGACCGGGCTGCCGGATGCATACATAGGGACAGAGCCGCTGCTGCCTACGGTCTGTGAGGTGGCGGGCGTGCTAACCTGGGCAGCCGTGCCCGCAGCTTCATAGTAGCCGGTGCCTGTCGTCTGCGTGTACAGTGGCGTCTCGGAGTACGGGTAAGTGCTGGAGCGGCTGAGGGGGAGTAGAGGTGGCGGGGTGACAGTCAGAGCGGTAAGAACTGAGTGACCCAGATGGGAGACTGTCGGGAGCCCTGTGGGGAGGGGATGGCCGGGGCAATGCTGTAGCCCCTGGGGCAGCTCCTGTTCATGTATGACAGACCTGGTACCTGCATAGCTGCTTGATGGGCAACTTTTCTTTTTTGAGACAGGGTCTCTCTATGTAGCATAAGCCTCAAATTCACTACGAGGACTAAACTGGCCTCAAACTCATGGTGATCCTCTTGGCTCAGCCTCCCAAGTGCTAGCATGACAGGTGTATGGCACTGCATCTGGCTTCATGAGCAACTTTTCATGGAATAATCTGCCCAGCCCTTTGGCACAGGAGTCACTCTTCCCCTTCAGAAGTGAGAAGACCAAGACAGAAATGTTGGGCAACTTGCAATAGGCCACACTTCCTTCAATGAAAAACCAATCAAAGAAGATCCCTAGCACCACAAAACAAGAACAAAATCCTGCCAGCCTGAACACCTGCAGTGCCAGCTACTCCAGAGGCTGGGGCAGGCAGGAGGACTACAAACCTGAGGACAGCCTGAGCAATAAGCAAGACCCTGCCTCAAAATAAAAAACTAAAAGGGCCAGTGATGCAACTCAGTGCTCGCCTAGCAGGTGTGAGGCCCTGCATTCCATTCCTGGCAATGTGGGGATGGGGTGGCAGGTGCTGGTGGATTGTTCAGGAAGAACCCCCAGAACAGATCCCTGACAGAGGGGCAGGACAGACTTGAAGGGAACTGGTGGGACATGAGCAGGCATGGTCCCCATGGTGCTCACGCTGGACACAGAGTTTGGCTGAGGATCACCAAGGCCTCCATCAACCACACAGAGGGACATCTAGGACACGTGACCAGAGCGGGTGCGCCGGGCAGGCACCCCCTTCTCCCATGGCTGGCGCCAGAGCCAGCTCGCCCCTCCACAGGGCCCAACGGGCAACTCTTGTCTCAAAACTGGAGCCTCCGGCCTGGGGTGTGGCTCCGCAGAGCGTGCCGCCTGGCGTGTGAAAGCAGCACTTGTTGCTCAGCACCACAGAGTAGAAAAGTTGTTTGGGTGGGTTACTCCCTGCAAGAACAAGCGTCTCCTGATGTAGCCTACACATAGCAAGAATGGAGGCCCAGGGCAGCGGTTTTGGGCAGGGTGGGGACCCAGGGGTTGAGAACCCCGTGAAAGCCCACCAAGAGGGAGGAAAAGAAAATACAGTTCACTGCAACACTGGCCCCAAAGAACCTCAAGGAGTGGAGCACTGGCCAGCTGGAACAGACGACCTGCAGGCCTCCCGTGGGACAGGCATAGCAGGCACAGCGGAAGTCCAGGGGATGGCGGCAGGAGCTGTAGGGCTCCGGCTGAGCTCTGCATCCCGCAGGGGTGTCCTGGGGCAGTGAGCCCTCTTCAGAAATGAGTCAGTGACAATTCAGATGCCAGGACCACCCTCTGCGCCCGTCACAGCATCATGAGCCAAAGCCAGGGCTACTCTCAGGGCTAATCCAGCCCCGGCAGGGGGGTGCCCACAAGCACAGGTGGCTCGGATAAAGGAAAAAAACTTACACTCACAAAGAAAACCAAGCAAAAATTCTACTAAACGAACAGTAGCAAGCTCTATCCTGGAATCCCCACGGGAAGGACAAACAGGGACAGCGGCATGGGGAGGAGCCAGGGGCTTTGGGGTGACCACACACTGGGATGTGAACACACAGGACCAGGGCAGGGACCACCTGTGCGTCACACAGTGGCGGGAGTGACAGGGCTCACAGGGACAAACGGGAAGTATGTGAGAGCCACGGAGGAGAAATACAGCACGGAATGCACGGCCTCTATTTCTGAACAAAGAAAGGGGATAGTTTCTATTTTCAGAGTGTAGCTGGGAGGAAACGGATCACAGTGGCCAGTGGGGCTGGAAGTCAGCAGTGAAAGAGCTGCTGTCCACTGGTTAACATTTCCTAGTGCACAGAACTGTGATGTTACCCTGTAAAATTGAAGCATCTGTCCACCTACCTACCTACATCCTCCCCCCAAAGCCCACGAATGCCAGGCCCTACGCTGCAGGGTGCCTTTCCCTGTTGTGTCCTCTCTGCCTTGGTCATTCCTTGGGCCTCCTGACTGCCCTGTGGGTGTCATCTGAGGCTTTAAGGCCACAAGACCGGGGCACCCCGCAGTGAGGGGACCAGGCCCTGCCTTCCCCACTTACATGGCGCTGGCCGTGTAGCTGGCGTCACCACCCTCCACATACTGTACTTGGCTGGAATACACGTGTGATACGGGCACCTGCTGGAGCTGTTGCACCTGGGTAGGAGTAAGAGTGGTGGGGGTCAGGCTGGGCCCCCCAGCTCTCCCTTTGGTTGGCAAGGTGCATTGCTGGGATCTCTGACCACGGCTTCCTGGTTAGGCCAGGGGCCAACAACCGGTTTGGGAGTCAGGAAGAGCTAGCAGGTCAGGAGGCTGTGCTTCTATGGATCAGCAGGGTGGGGCCTGACTGGCAGTCTGAGCTGGACTGGAGGTCAGAGCCCAGGGGCGGGGCCTGGACACCTGGAACGGGGAGGGGTGGAGCCTGCAATGATGTACAGGGCCCAGGGGCGGGGCCAAAGCCTGTGATAATGGACGGTTGGGGGGGGCTGCCTACCCCACCCCCACCCCCACCCATCTGCAGGGGCGGAGCCTGAGGCCTGGACCCCGCCCTCCCGCCTTGTGTCCGCCACCTACTTTGAGGGCCGTGGCAGCTGTGGCGAACACTAGCACCTGGGGGACTCTCTGGATCCTGACCCTCTGGCCGGGGCTGGCCTGGGCCGGGAGCCTGGGCAGCGGCTCGAGCACCACCCTGTGCAGGGGCGGCAGAAGCAGGTGTGGGGGCAGCGCGCCCACCCACTCTGCCGGTGGCCCGGCGTAGGGCGTGCCGCAGGGTGCTCGCTGATCTGCCTTCCTAGCGGGGCACTGCCTGCCTGAGCTCTGGAGGATAAACAGAGATACTGGGGGGTCACCAGGCAGTCTTGGGTCCACCCCGCTGGAGATCCCACCTGGTATAAGGCAGGTGGGAGAAAGGGTAGGTGGGAGGGAGGGAGGCAGGGGAAAACCTGACCACCCCAGGCCAGAAAGCAGTGGGATTCAAACTCAGGTCTCAGGAAAGTCTGGACCCTGAGTTGCCAGGTGCTGAGAGGAGCCACGTTGGGGCCAGCAGCCCACAGCCAGAGGCTTAAGGACACCTGCCTCAGCCTCTGGGGATCCCCAGGGTAGGGGCTGTATCACCTCCCTGATGGCCAGGGGTTGCAGCCCCCAAGCCCTAGCCCACCTGTGGGGTTAAGGGAGACACACACCTCTTGGGCCACATGGACTGGCTGGAGCCCCTGCACGGTCAGCTGCTGCACTGGGCCAGTTTTGGACGCCTGTGGGGTGGCCTGGACCACTGACCTCTGGAAAGGGTAGGAGCAGAGGGGAGGATGGTGCTACAGTAACCATGGCAACAGTGTTCGGCAGTAAGTCCTAGGTAAGTACCCATACTCAGCTCCAAACAGCTCTGAAGAAAAAGGCTGCCCTCTTCCACCAAGGGAGAACAGAACAGGGGCCTTCAGGATGCACAAATACTGACGCCACCTGCCATGCCTTCCCCTGAGGCTTGGGAGGAGCACAGAGAACTGCCAGGGGAAGCCAGGGGTGACCCTGGGTGCCCACGGGCCTGGGCCAACAGTTGTCGCTGTGATGATCCGGTGAGGATGCTGGGCTTTCCTAAGGGCAGGACTCGGACTACATCTCAACTGTAAGGCCCTGAGGGGCTCTGACCCTGTGCAGACATCTGCGGATCCATCTGCTTCTTTGAGGGGCCAGGAACTCCCTAACTTGAGCAGTAACAACCGCAGGAAGACAGCCCTTTTTTCCTCTTTAGCCTAATTTGGGGACTGGCTGGGGGCTCAGAGCGCTGGCTCCCACAGCTGTTAGGGTACACTGTGTCCTGGCCTAGGTGTTTCTCCCCAGGTTCTGAGCCTACAGCAGCTACCGTGTGCTCTAGAGGCGGCTCCAGGGGCTGGTCTGCACTCAGCCTTTCCCTGGGGGCTGCACTTTCCGAGTGGGGAGGCTGCCAGGGGTTTGGGTGGCAGGCAGGGGCTGGACCCATCCGCTCCACTTGAACCAGCCAGAGGCCACCTGGCCCGGTCCCTCTGCTCCAGCCGCAGCCCACCCTGGCCAGGCACCTCTTGGGATACAGGGACGCTCTGCTGGACGCCATGGACTTGTAACGGCTGTGGTACCGTGCCCGCCGGGGTCGCAGCCGTCTTGTTTGCAGAGCTGTTGGCCTGCACCGGCGACCGCTACAAGGAAGGACATACATATGCAGGTCAGGGCTGGCTGGGAACACTGTCCCAACCATCTAGGCTGGTCACAGGCCAGATGCCTACTTCTGGCAAGAGCCCAGTTGCCCTCCAGGCTCAGAGGTAGCTCAGGGGCCTCCTGCTGCCCCATCTCAGAGGGGAGCAACCTGAGATAAAGGGTCAGACAGGAGGAGAAGGCTGAGAGCGCCCCGCTAAGCTCTTCTGTGCAAGGATATGATAATGACAATAGCAGTATCTGAAGTGACATCCTACTGGCTCCCACCAGATGCAGCTGTGAGTCTGTGTTCACTCAGCGGGGCTCATGCCGAGCTAAGGCAGCTGACCCCATCTGGTGGCCCGCCTACCTCCCACACTCTCACTGCTGCTGTCTATGGGTGCCCAGAGCCCACCATGTGGCCAAGGGCTGCTAGGGAGAAGCGCCACCCTCTCTGTGCCCAGGATGCAACTCCCTGAGCTGGGGCTACGGGGCACCACCTTGGCCTGGGGAGGCGCAGCTGCCTCCTCTGCCCCTGGGACCAGGGCTCTCAGCTGCTTAGCCCAGAGTGAATACAGGGTAGGTGGCCAAGTCACTCCCACCTCTCGGCCTGGGTGGGGATGTAGGAGGGGGCTGAGCAGGTGGCTCCCGGTGTGCTGTGGGGGACCAAGGACAACAGGCAGTGAAGGTGTCCAGCGGGCCCCACCTACCTCTGGGGGCGAGTGCACCTGCTGGGTTCCATGCACTGTCAAGGAGACCTGGCTGGCCTTGCCACCGGGGGCTGCGCTCTGCACCACCAGACGCTGTGTGGGGAGAGCCTGGAGCCGGGCAGGAGAGGGGCACCATCACCCAGCGGCCGGGTGCCAGGCTGCACTCTCGGAGATCACGCCCAGCAGTCCAGGTGCAGCACAGTCACTAAGCCACTTCACAGCGGGTGACGCTCGGGCTCAGGACAGCAGGAGCCTTGTCTGAGTCCTGGAGCCAGAAGTGGCACAGCCAGGTTGTGTGCCTGGGGAGCCTCGAGGAGAGGAAGTCGCTGGATGGGTTGTGTCCTTAATGGGACAGTGTCCTGGCAAGGACACATCCAAGCCAGGTGCCATGGTACATGCTTTAATCCCAGCACTCTGGGAGCTGAGGCAGGAGGAATGCAAGTCTGAGTCCTGTCTGGGAAACTCGGCGATTTTTTTTTTTTTCCAATACTGGGGATTGAACTCGGGTCCTTGCACTTGCCAATAAGGTGCTTACGCTGCTGAGCTATCTCTCTGGCCCTCAGTGACTTATTGAGACATTATCTCCAAGTAAAAACTGAAGAAAAATAAAAATTAAAAAAAGAAAAGGACTAGGTACATAGCTCAGTGCAAAAAAAAAAAAAAAAAAAAAAAAAAAAAAAAAAAAAAAAGAAAGGCATTAGAAGAGCCCCGGGGACCTTGGTTCCCCATGTGGGGTCTGGGTGTAGCCAGGAGGCAGGGCCTTACCTGCTGTGACACCTGGATGTTGGTGAGCTGGAGTGGGGAAACATGGCCTGGCTTCGCCTGCACGCTCTGGACCAGGAGCCGCTGGAGGGCAGAAGGCAAAGCCCCTGAGCAACGCGGTCTCCCTGCACATCTTGAGAAGCACAGGTGAGCAGGTGGCCCCCACACGCCCACCCTGCCTGCATCCTACCTGCTGGGTGCCCTGCACCTGCTGCACCACCTGGGTGGGGACTCCGGTCTGGCTGGCTGTGGCGCCTGGGCTGGCCTCCGACACCGTCTCACTGGCCCGCATGGCGCCTTCTGTGGGGAGTAGTCGCCGGGTCAGCTCTGCCAGCTACCTCTGCACCCAAGCCCCAGCCTACCTGGAATGTGTGCTGGGGCTGAGGGCAGCCTCAGACAGGCCCTGGCTTCTTAAAGATACCACCAGATGCCCCCAGGAAGGGGGGGTAGGATCCCTAACATCTGGAAGCATACTCCAGGCCTCCTTGTCCTGAACCTACATGATCCCTTTAGCCAACAGGGCCTGCCCCAGGGGCCTGACAGCCAGGGAAGGACTCGGTGCTGGACCTCCTTCCTGGATGTGACGCTGGCTTCTCCAGACAGAATGGTGGTCCCCGAAGGTTTGATGGCCTGCAGCAAGGTGCCCCCTTCCAGCATCCTATGCTCAGTGGGCTGAGGCAGTGTTGGGGACCTGTGTCTTCCACAGAGGGCTTGCGGCTGGGCAGTGGGTACTCACGCTGGCAAGCAGCCAGGAAGAGGCAATCACAGAACATGGTGCCCTCCTGCCCACTCCCCTGCCGGCCCTCTGTCCGTCCAGGGTGCCTATTGGTCCTCCTCGCTTCCAACCAACCTCTACACAGGCAGCTTTATACCCAGAACCTTGGGGAGCTAATCCTCCAGCGAAGGTACAACTCCTGCACACCCTCCGGGATAAGCAACCCTGGCAGGGGGGGTGGCGGGGGACTGCGTGGGGCAGGAGGAGGCTGGTACCCAGAGATGCTATCTGGCAGGCCTGGGTCAGGTTTCATGCACTTCTCACAGAGTGCTTAGCCGGGCTTAAGCGGGCAGGGAAGGACAGCGGCCCCAGAGACACAGGCCAGCAGATCCTGACTGCAGCAGGGATGCCCTTGGTCTTACCACCTCACCTTGGCCTGGCCTGTGCCCCACAGCTCCAAGGCTGAGAGGGTGGACGGGCAGGTGTGTGTCGGTCTGGGAGGCTGCGCTGGGCTGGGCTGCCGGAGGAACTGAGCCCCAGCCCCAGCTTCCTGAGGGAATCTGCAATCTGCCTGGGGAGCTTCGAGTGGTTTCTTTTCTCTTTTTTTGTGGAACTGGGGATCAAACTCAATGGAACAGTTTCTTGCCCACAATAAAACTGCGGTTCAAGGTAGTGACTGAGGTGCTACACTGCTTCCAGCGTGCCAGGCACTGTGCTGGGCTCTCCCCCATAGCCCAGGGGAATATTTTTTCCTGCCAGTTTTCAGAACAGGCAAGAGACTGGGGGAGGGACTTGCTCAAGGTCACCCAGTTGGGAGCTGGTGTGGTCCTACAGAGACCCTAGGGCAGAGGGGCGCAGAGCTCCTACAAGGGAAATCCCAAGTTCAGAGTATCCTGGGGTGGCTCAGCATCCAAAGGGGGTAGTTGAGCCCCAGCTGCAGGGAGGACACAGGAGAGGGGCCTGGCCTGGCAGCAGGACAGCTCTGGGCAGGCGCCAGTCCTCAGGCCAAGAGCAGGGCAGAAAACGTGAGCAAGTAGGTGTGTGAGTGCACTTGGGTTGAGGCCAGGAGGAGCCGGCGGGGAAGAGGCCACATGCGGGATGGGCGCTGGGATGGCTGCAGGCCTCCCCACCCAGTCGGCCCTTGGGGAGAAATCTGAGACAGCCTGGAGTCACGTGAGCCCCAGCACACCTGGATGTCCCGGCCCTTCTTCCACAGGCCCATCCTGGGGCGAGGCCCCAGCAGTGGGAGGCTGGGAACCCTGCTGAGAGGAGGCCTCTGCCCCATCTCCTGTTTCTGGTGGCCCAGGAGGCCGGCATTGCGAGGAGCAGGTGAGTCTGCTCTTGGGACTCAGGGTTTCCTGTGTGTAGCCCTCATCACCTCTGGGTCACTTCTGCTGTGTTTCGGGAAGGGAAACCAAGGGGCATCTGCTGGGTAGCAGCAGCGGCAGCAGTCTGTCTGTCTGTCCGTCTGTCTGTCTGTCCGTGGCCGCCATCCTGAGTGCCTACAGGAAGTGGGGAGCGTTTCCTGTCTTTCACCTGGTGGCAGCCACCGCATATAGACTGTTTCCTACTTCCTGTCTAGATTTACTAACACTGCAACCAGGGAGTTGCTGGGGGTCGGGGCTGTTCTAGGCCCCCGATGTCTGGCCAGCTCTGGATCTCCTCGTCTACTAGGACCTCAGTTAACCCACCTGCACGTGGGGTGCTAACAAACACCCCAACTCTCTGCTCCAAACACAACTCTTCTCTGGAGTGGAGAGGTGTGGCAGCCACGTCCCTCTCCAGGTGGCTCTCTCGCCAGAGCCGGCACCAGGGCCACAGGTCTTGGCACTAGTCTGGTGGCCTTGGAGGGTGGGGGTAGGGATCAGTATGTTCCTGACCAGGGAAACTTGAGCTTTCTTCCTGTCACCGCCAAAGCCACCTTAGGGCAGAGCACACCAAGCCTAGGCTGGACAAGTGGCCCTGGGCTGCCACCCACCTGCTTTGGCTGGGGCTTCAAGCCTGGGTGGACCACTGACGCAGGACTCCCTGGCAGCTCCATCGGTCCCAGGTGCTTCCCTGTCCTACCCCACCCTGTAGTGTCAGTTTCCCCCCCAAGGGGGACAACACACAGACCCCAGGCTGCCTCAGGTAGAGGGGACCAAGCTGGAAGAGTACCAGCTCTCTCCTCTTTCTGTAGGACAAACCCAGGAAGCAATGCCCGGTGACCCTCCGAGGGACTGATGCAGACTAGCAAGGAAATGAACTCCTGAGGGTCACTGAGACTGTTGTTGAGGGCACCACCTGGCCAGAGAAGCTGGCCTGAGAGTTACAGGGACAGCTGCGTGGCGACAGCCTGCCTGGAGGGTATGAAGCTCCTGTGGCATGGCGCATTCCCAAGGTGCAGGGACGGAGGCCGCCTTGCCATGCTGGTCCACAGAGGATGAGACCTGGCCTGGGTCTTGGGACACAAACCATGCTGGGGCCTTGACCTCTAGACGTCCCTGGGGAGCAGAAGCCAAGACAGGGAGGATGGACTTGAGCTGTTTGGGGGACCAGAAGAAGGGTGCCTACTCCAGACTCTTCTGGGGACCCCAAACTCTTGTCATGAGAAACCCACACCCCGGAAGCCTAGAGCCATAGAGATATCACAGGGGCTGAGAGTCCGTGATAGGGAAGGGAGGTGTCTTCCACGGGGGTGTTCTGGGCTAGCCCCACCCCGCAGGACCTCTGCAGATGGGGCCCTGCCCCTCGAGTGATGGACAGGCGCCACCATCATCCTTCTGAGTGGTGATGGGTGCCAGAAGAGGAAGGCGCGCTGTGTGTGCGTGCCTGTCACCCCACTGCCCTGGGAGGCGAGGCAGCAGGGTCGCAAATCTGAGCCCGCCTGGGCCACTCAGTGACCAAGTGAGACTCTGTCTCAAAATAAAAAATAAAAAGCGATTTGGGGTGGATCTTAGAGCAAAGGTCCCGAGTTCGATGCCCAGCACTACCAAGGAAAAAAGGAAGGTGAAGGGACAAGTGTAGCTCAGTGCGAGCTACGTGGCGGGTGGGCCAGGGAGGTGGCCTCCGAGCAGAGCAGGGGGCACAGGCTGGTTGGGGACCCCTGGGCATTGAGTACAGCGAGTGCCGAGGTGCGGAGGTGGGGGTGGGGTAGGGCCCAGGCCTGGTGACCAGCAGAGCTGTGGGAAGCCCAAGGCCGAGCAGGGCGTTTGTGAACAGGGGTGTGGGCCACCGAGAACTACTCTTTCCTCGTTTTGTGGCGCCTGGGCTGGAACCCCAAAAGCTCCACCGCTGTCCACTGTTTTACTTTCTCACGCTGTAGCCCAGGCTACCTGTAAGTGCCACCCTCCTGCCTCAGCCTCCTGGAGGGCAGGCACGAGACACTATCTTCCACCTTTGAAAGCCCTTGTTTTATGCAGGGTGAGGCAAGGAGCCAGCTCTCTTCGGGTGGAGGAGAAGGCAGAGGTCCTACGGAGCGCTGGCCCTGAGTCTCTGGGGCTGAGCGGGCCCTGAGAAGACTGCACTGACCTGTGTGGACAGGCAGCTCCAAGGCATGCAGGAGCATGGGATGGACAGCGGGGTCCATGGGGTGGGAGGACGACGAGTCAAAGACACCCCTGGGCCTAGAAGGATAGGGATCCACAAAGGAGGGAAGCTGTGGGGAGGGGAGCTCAGGATTCCCTGGGCAATGCTGCTGCAGGGGCCAGGAGCTGCTGGACACGGGCCCTGGGGCTCATAGTGGACATAGCAAGGCAGCAATTGGAATGACACTGGGTGAGGCCACCCCGAGGGAGCTCCTGGAAGGAGGGGGCCCCAGGAGAGCTCGGGATGTGGCCTCCACTGCCACATCTAGGAGCAGAGGGGAGGGGACAGAGAGGCAGCAGCTGCCGGAACAGCATCTTGGGGGAGGGGACTGAAGTCAGGCTGGTTGAGACCCTGTGACTGTGTGTGAGTCTGACCCGGCAGGCTAAGGTGACCCAGTGGAGCCAATGGCACAGAAAGGCACAGGCGGCTGAGGACAAGGACCCAGAGCTGGTGTCTGATGGGAGAGGGGAGCAAAGCAGGCAAGAGTTCTGCTCTAAATAGAAGGAGTTGCGTTTTGCTTTTTTTTCCTTTCTTTTTCCTTTTGGTGGAACTTGGCATCGAATGCCAGCTACATCCCCTGCCTGCTTTTACTTTTGGCTTTGAAACGGGATCTTGCTCTGTTGGTCAGACTGGCCTTGCCGCTGTGCTCTTCCTGCCTCAGCCTCACAGGGGTTCTATCAGTCTTTACTGTCAGAAGGGAAAGATTTGCAGGAAGGGACCGAGGGGTACAGCAGGGACCAGGGGACAAGTGGAGCTGCTGCCTGGAGGGTCGGCGGGGCAGTCTGTGGGAACTGTGTGCCCCACAGGTTGGCAGCAGGCTTATATAGGTGCGGGTGTCCCACACAGAGGTGGGGCGTGGGGAGCTGCTGGAGATTTGTGCCTGCTGGCCCTGGCCCTGGCCCTGACCCTGGCTCTGACCCTGGCCTGACCTCATTGGGCCAGGCTGCATCGCCAAAGCTGAGGAGCATTGTGCCTGGTTCTCATGCCAGCCCACGATCAGAGCCGCTGTGCTGGGACCCAGGGACCCTTCCATGTGGATACTGGCAAAAGTCCAGAGGCCATGCCCAGGGCCACGGCCACATCTGCTCTGGGCCCCCGGGGCTGCACTGGCTACTGCATATTTGATGCCCCATGGTCCTGTGGTCCAGGCCAGGCCCACCCTGGCCCAGCCTACCACCATGCCCACCACTGAGCAGGAGGATCTGGCCACGTCGCCTGCCCGTGACCATGACCAGCCCTGAAACCAGCTCTAGGGTCACAGTGCTGCGCCAACAGCACAAAGGTGCCCAGCCCTGGCTTGGAGCCCCATTCCCATTGCATCATCCAGAGGAACTCAGAGCAGGGGACCCAGTGAGGGCCACAGCACCCTAGGGACACCATGACCCAGCTTCTTGGCTATTTACAGAGGGAACAGGGGGCAGGCCTCACCCAGCCAACTGTCAGAAAGGACAGGGCTGCTCCCCTGGAAGAGGGGACGCATTGAGACCCCCAGCCAATGGGGACCGGCCTAGTGAGGAGCAGGCACATCCCTGAAAGAGAAAGGCTATGATGGCTCCTTACAGATGGGGAAATCAAGGCAGAGAGGCCAACGGCCTGCGAAGCAGCTGCTTCCCCAGGTCTTTGTAAACTGAATCCAGTCACCCTGTCCTCCCTTCTGTGACAAAGAACAGGTGTAACAGAGCTTTGGGGGGACTCAGGCCTCCCTGCTTGGCCTAACTATGCCTTCTCCAGAGAGGCCCCCAAATAACAACAGCCTGGTGGGACAGAGGTTGCCCAGGATCCCGGCCTCTACTAACTCTTTTCTGAGCTGTGCCCAAGTCCCCATGCCAAGTGTTGTGGACACTTACCTGAGACGGTGACCACGATGTACTGCTGTGGTGCGGGGGCTGGGGTGGGCGTGCCAGCCGGCTGCGAGGGCGCGGGGGTGGCCGGGAGCTCAGTCACATACTGCTTCTGGGTGCCTGGAGGCTGCGCCTGGGGCTGGGGACTCTGCAGCTCGGAGACATATTGGGGCTGGGGAGTAGCAGTGGCAGCGGGCGGCTGGGGGGGCTGAGGTGCTGCCGGGGGTGGCGGGGGTGGCGGCTGGGGTGGGGCCTGCGGTGGCTGCGATGCTTGCGGGGCTGCCTGTAGCTCAGTGACATACGCCTGGGTTGCCATGCCAACAGTGGGGAAAATGATAATAAATAAGGCTTTTTTTCTTCTCTTCTTTGGGAAGAAAAAAAGGGAAGGGGGGAGAAGAAAGGAAAAAAACAAAACAAAAACAAAAACAAAAGAAGAAAAAAACAAGAATTAATCTACAGGCAGAGGAAGGCACGGAGAGCTCCTGGCTCCCTGCAGAAGCATTCGGGTTCGTCACTAACTTAATTAAATCCCAAGGTCGGCGGCCAGACAGAGGTGACCTGTCACTGCGGGGGACATAGGCACAGGCAGAGGCTGGGCCCCTCCACTCCCTCCTTTCTGCCCTGGTACTTGAGGACCCCCACAGCCCTGGGATCATCCATCCTGAGCCAGAGGACCTTGGGACAACCTAATAGTGGCTCCTGGTCCTTGCCAGGGACAAATGGCACAGGCTTCCCAAGTCAGGTTCAGAGGCCAGGGCTGCCCCCTCCCCTCGGGGTGCTGGCCTTCTCTTCTTGTCCCCATCTCAGCAGGGGGTATGAGCAGTGCGGGGGGGGGGGGGGACCTTGTATGTCAACAAGCACCCCATCCCTGCTCTGGACATTCAGGCGACAGTGGGACAAGATGGTGACAGACATGCAGACACCATTGGGGATGAGTCTAAGTGCACTGCCTGCGGCTGGTCACCTCCTTGGGCAACCACTTGTGTCCCAGAGGGTGGCAGCTGACACCTGGCACCTGTGTGCTATGCATGACAGCAGGTGACCTCCAGCCCAGGGTGACCCAGGGGAAAGAAGAAAAGCCAGGAGCCTGGAGCCTGGGCTTGTTGCCTGGGGAGGCGAGGGACCACGCATGGGACTGGACCCAGGGCCTCTGTGCCCCCAGATGCCCATTTTGGTCTCCAGTCTGACTTGGGATGCCAGGCATGTTTCTCGTCTACTCCTCTCCATCAGCAGACAGTATCTCCCTGTCCTGCCTCTGGGGAGACCCCAGTGCCACCCCCCAAATTCACACCCCTCCTAAGGCTGAGGGAGGCACTGGCTAGGGAGCAGTAGGCACCCCAGGGATGCTCCAGGGCTGTGCTGAGCTGCCCCCACTCGTCCCATCCCCCTGTCCCTTCTCCAGGGACCTGGGCTCTGCCCTCTGGTGCCAAACTCAAGAGAGGCCAGCGAGGCTGTGGGAACCCAGCCCCGGGCCGAGGTGTGACTTGAGCGTGGCCTCCTCCTGGCTATGTGGCTTCTAAGGAGGGCCTCACAGGACTGGCTGTAGGGTGGGGGCTGCAGGGGGCTGAGGAGCTCTGTGTGATCTCAGGGAGCCAATGCTGGCCAGGCCTACGGCACACTGGACGTCCCCAGGGGTGAGCCAAGGCCAGCAGCCCCTCAGGAGGTGCAGAATGGGAATCCGAAATTGCGATGGCTCCCCCACAGTCCCCAGATGATGGTTCTAGGGCTACTGTTCAAGAGAGCTTGGGCTTAGGGCCGGGGAGATAGCTCAGTGGCATAAGTGCATGCCTGGCAAGTGCAAGGTCCCGAGTTCACTCTCCCTAGTACTGCAAAAAAAGGAAAAGGAAAAAAAAAAAAAGTTTGGCCCTAGCCTTCTCAGCCTAGGAAAGCTAGTCCCCTCCTTCAAGAAAACGGCCTCTCCTCTCCTTTCTCTCTCTCTCTCTCTCTCTCTCTCTCTCTCTCTCTCTCTCTCTCTCTCT
>PVKN010009502.1:0-23687 GCA_004027915.1 Capromys pilorides
GATGATGGATGGATGGATGGATGGGGGGGGACACACGACCCCCACCAGTCACCAAATTCATTTGTGAAAAATGTGGTTTTTGAATATTTTGTTGATAAAATCTTCACAAAGGAGATGAAGTGTTGAAAATGATCAAAAGAGAAGCACTAACAATCACATACCTGCACATAAGCACGCACACACGCGCGCACACACACGTATTTTAAATTTAGCATTATTTCATTTTAAGCTTCTCTTTGGGAAAAAGGTCTGCTTCTAGCAAACTCACCTCCGTGTTCTAGAAACACCCGAACACATCTTTCCTTGCCTCTCGCTGCAGAGAAATGAAGCAGGGTCCAGCCATTAGCGTCTCGGCCGTTTGGCGAGTAGCCTTGCTCTAACATTTTCCGTACGGTGTGCACATCTCCGGCGGCCACCGCGGCCTGAATCTGCAACTCTTCCTGCAGTTCAGGGTTCCTTCGACAATGGTGGTGTAACATCCTAGCGGAGTCCACTTCTTACCAAGGTTTCATTAGGTCCCAGGGACCAACCTTTCAGGGAAGGTAGAATAGGTAAATTTCAGATATGGCTCCTGGTACTATGCCCATCAAGTATGACAAAACTGTCCCAGTAAACTTCAGGAGTCTGTTCATAGTTCTGCTTAGCATGTATCTGCTAAGGCCAAAACTTTCCCTACGTCAGCCAAAATTACCAATGATTTCAAAGGGAAAGCTGGGCACAAAAACCCACGAATACTTGAGCACAAAATTTCTTCTGCTGCCTTCTGAATATTCAAGACAAATAACCTAGGAACGTTAACAGCTATGTTTTATGTAAGATGGGAGGTGTCACCAGGCAGCTCACACCTGCACAATAGCAGTAGGGCCAGACCAGTGCTGTTTTAGGAGTTCTGGCTTCCACGGTGCAGCATGGAGGAGCTTTAAGCTGTAAACTATTCTATGGTGATTATCACAGATCAGAGTTAGTAAGTGTGGAGCCGCATGGCCAATCCGTACACTATGACTACTGAAGACATTTAATTATGCAGAACAGAAAAAAAAAAAATCCTTTATGCTTAGGGCGAAGGCTGTAGCTCAGTACTAGAGCGCCAGCATGCATCAGGCCCTGGATTTGATTACCAGAGAAAACAAACACAAACACAGACACGGACACACAGACATACATACACACACGACCCGAGACAAACAAAAACCTTTCGGCTGGTTCTCTGAAACAGTTCAAAGATATTTTAGTTTTAGCCCAATGTTGTATTTTTAATCCAAGGTGTGAAAGCTGGGGGAACAAGAACTGGGGTGAGGGGTGGGTTAAGTGAATGAGAGCAAAATGTTTGAATTACATGCACCTTGCATCTCTTTCCATTCTTTCTATCAGTGTTTCCTACTGTAGGTTATTTGATGTATGTTCTACTAACCCTCTATCTGCTATATCCTCTAATACAGCAGCAAGATCATATATCTAAAAATTCTAAGAATCTAAACAACCATTAATAAACCTTATGATAGAATTATTTCAAAGGAAAATACCGAGAATACCCATAATCTCTTCTAGGTCACAAAAGAAGTATGCAGACATGCTGAAATCCAATATAAAATGAGATCTCTTCATACAAGTAGGAAAATCCCGAAATGAAATGGTGAGAGGCTTTATCTCATAAATGTGCATGCAAAACCTTTCTGAGTTTTTAAACTGTGAAGTATACACAGGGACCTAAACTAATGAGCTTCTAGAAAGACATCCAAAGTGGGCTAATTTGAAAGGATAGATCAGACCCTGCCTTAATTAGTAGCTTCTATTTCTAAAAATAAAAAAATTCTGTGATAGAGCTCTTTGAAGAATTAGCTCTCATATGTAGGTTAGGCAGCTCCAGATAATCTCACTATCAACAGTAATTTATCATGTAAAACTCCTCATTATTGACTGTACCCAGAAAAATCAAGCCTAACTTAGGTTGAACAAATACAGCTTAAACATACAAATATCTGATGAGAGTTTTACCTAGAAAATCATGTTATTATGAGCTAAGCATTACTAATAAACATGATTTTAGAATGTCACACTACTAGTATGAGAATAGCTATGGTCAGAGAAAACTGGGAAATGAGAGATTTCTCGACAATCTGTTCTCTTGACCAACAAATTTTTCTTCTATCTCTTCACTCAATTACATCCCCCAAAGTAAGTCTCTTTTCTTATAGATTTTAAGAAAAAAAAATCCCTTCAGGCAGGTTGTTGCTTATTTTCTCTCAGCAACATTAAAATAAAATGTTGAAAACTATCAGCAGGAATTAATGGGAATTACTAATACATAATCAAAACAATCGATTCTAACTATGTTTTAACTGGAATGGTTATCTTAAAGCTCTATTATACAAGAAAAAGATGGAAAGAATATCAGAAGAAACCTGTTTTTTTTCTTTTTCTCTTTTTTTTTTAGCAAATGCTATAGTTTGTATACATTAACTGCTTTTTTTGGATTCATACTTTTTATCACATTTTAAAAAGTTTGCAGAAATCATCAAAACCAGGGCCTTGCTCAATCTGTGTGCCACCACAGAGCCATACTTCCCTATGTTCGCTGATTTAGGAAGAAGTAAAAATGAAATGGACTTTCCCTCAAAATGGCACCGATGCTGGATGACCCTGAGTGCCCTTACCTTACAGAAGAGGGCCCCTTCTCCTGGGATCCGGACCGCCTAACAACCATGGTGCACATTCATCATGGGGCAGGGGTTCCAGGCGTGTTCAGGCTTTGGAGCCAAAGAGCTTCTACACCTACAAGTAAACCAAATACCAATCATAGGAAACTTCCTTACAATAATTAAGAATCCTAGCTGCCCACACAATCTGCTTTTTGTTAAATCTACCTTTTAGCACTTTATAACAAATCTACAAAACTCAGATAAGTTCTTAGAGAAAACAATCTTATGGTAGTACTGTCCAAGATAGTTTCAAACTTTTTCTTCCAGAATTCCACATCCCTCATCACCATGTAGTTTAAAAAAATTTTTTTTTGTAAAGAAAATAAATCACTCATTTGGCATTTGGAGGTCAGCAGAGCTGTTTCTTTTTTCTCTCTTCACAATGTACCTTCACACTTGCTTTATTTGAATTACTGGCTAGTGCTGTCCTCACCTAGTATGCATTGAATATTGGACAGGGCCAGACTGGAATCTATGGAATCTACAAGAAGATTTTATCTTTAAATGCTGGTTCTCCGTATGCTTCAAAGGCATAATGTCTACGCTGCTCAAACTGCTCTCTTGCGCCTTCACCCAACTAGATAAAACTCTCACCATA
This sequence comes from Capromys pilorides, assembly GCA_004027915.1. NCBI lineage: Eukaryota > Metazoa > Chordata > Mammalia > Rodentia > Capromyidae > Capromys > Capromys pilorides. The sequence goes on from PVKN010009502.1 coordinate 3,298, forward strand.
GTGATGCAGCTTCCCCGCATGGCACCTGACAGGACTCTCACTACAACTAAGAGCAATCTTTCTCTAAGTCAACTGAACCCTCGCTCCACAAATTCCGTCAAGGTTAAGGACACAGGCAAAATGACCTCCACATATCACAACAGAACCACTCCAAGAATTATGCACTGGGAGGACTGCCACTCCCTTCCCTGGCGGTGGAGTGCCAAGCCCCATATGACTTAAGGACAGGCCATCTGGTGACCTGTCACACTCCTGGGGGGGGTGGGGAAGCAGTTATAGATGCTGCGGGCTGCACACAAGAATTTTCAACCAATCTAAATTAGTATAATCTGCTTCTACCTTTTGCTTTCTCACATCCCATTTTTCCTTTCAGACTTCTCCAAGGAAGGCAGAAACTGTCAACTTGTGCTTGGAAATAAAACCTGATATAAAACACTACCTACTATTTTTAAGTAAATGAAGCAGACATCATCAGAATAACTCTTACAAGACCAAGTAAACGATGCAGAATGAAGAGGCCTTATAGCCATGGCTGATTTTAAGATGGAGGGCAGAAAACACAGAAGATAAGCCTGGAGCATCTTATAGTGGCAGAGAGAAAAAATATGTCTTAAGAAAAATCCTTTGGGGTACATTCAAAGGATGAAGCAACCAACTGAAAGAGCTCCTGATGGCCAAGGAAGAATAACTGGAGCAAAGAAATACTTTGAATAGTTTGGCCTATAATCCAAAGTACAAAATAAATATAACTGAGTGCATACTGACATACATGAGTGAATAAATGAAGGAGAGAGAACCAAACCTTCTCCTCAGGATTCCAAACGATCTGCACAGATCTTCTGGGAGAGACGATGTACATTACATTAACATGAGGTGCTAACAGGAGAAGAAACTGGCTACAGGAACGCTGTATGGCTTTCTAAATGTTAACACAAAGTCTATTTCTAAAACGCCCATCGGTTTTTCCACATTGAGCCTCGCACTCTTCCACATATGACTTTTTCACATGAGTGACATTTACAGGTCAAGAACGGACCGCACCAGACACCCCACTTCTAAGTCCTCAACACTCACTGCCTCCCAAGAGCAATGGAAACATTCCAATGTTGTTCTAAGGCTGTGAGCCTCTCTGTAGCTTCTGCTGGCCTCCAAACACCCATCATCACTTGCACAGGAGATACCTAGGCATGATGGGGAGACAGTGAGAGCTGGGCTCTGAAGAAATATAAATAGCATTTATTAGTAATATTGAGAAAAGGCCTGGGTTTAAAAGATGAAGGGATGATATTATTTCTCCCCATAGAAAGAGGTTAACTAATAAGAACTTGTCACAACTCCATGGAGCTACTTTACCCAGACAAATCAAGGTCCACTGGATGCCTGCTGTGTTCCCAGCACAATGCTAAGCCTTGGCCACAGGTACCTGCTCTAGGTAACATTTTAATAAAAGGCTCTGCATACTTAACATAGTATTTTTTTAAGTCTTAGAAATACATATACACCCATACCACAGACACATGACCCCTGAGAGCTGAACCACTCTAAATTATGAAGGACAAAATGATTTATCACCAAAACATTCCACTAGGCCAAAGCACCAGACAAGTACTTGATTCCTCCCTGATGTCTGAGCTGCACCTCAGTGTACAACAACTCATGCAACATTCACTGGTAAAGGTACCTACTAAAGACTGAGGAAAGCCACACATGAGAGTGTAAAAAGCCTATTTTCCCCCAAGGAATATAAATTTTAAAAATCTCATTGCTCAAGGAAGCCACCGGTAAAATAAAGTGATAGGGTGAAAAAAGGCAATTTTCAAAATAATAGGTATCAGTATAGGTATTCAGTGTCAGGTTGTTTTAATGACAAGCTATGGACTCAGAAACCAGTTACTCTAACAGTACACTTTTTAGAAATTCCACTCTAGGTTTCACAGTGAGAAAAAAGTATACAAACACGCAAGCTTTTAGAACTAAGTATCAAAATGAAACACTTCCCCAGTGTGTATCAATTTCTCATTCTTTTGTTGTTGTTGTTTGTACCAGGAATCAAACTCATGACTCTGTGCTTGTCAAGCGGGCACTGTGCCACTGAGCTATATCCCTAGCTCAGTGTGTATGATTTTTATGAGTTCTTACTGCTATTACTACTGTGCTGAAATTTTGCTAACTCATCATTTCCATTCTATCTAGGATTGAAAGAAAACAATCTAGACTTGTGAACTTTAAATACCACACTTTAAGACAAATTACCACCTTATTTCCACATAGAGGCAAAGTGGTCTTCACTGAATTGGAAACACAGTTCCTGCTTCACATAGTTAAAAGAAAACCTATACTGACACAATAACACATATAATAATCATATAACAAAGCTAGTCCAAGATCTGCCCAAAACTACATAACCTTCACCAAACTTGACCATATTGCCCTACTTTCTCCTGACATAAAGGACTAGACAATCATTTTTTTTTTTGTATACAATTTTCACTGTAAGCCCACATGTCTTTTGAGTAAATGATATAAATTAGAGTCCCTGTGCTTCCTAATTTCACACAAACCACAAACAAGATAACAGCCTGCTACGCAAAAAAAGAAAAATGCATTTGAATGCAGAATGAACAAAGATACAGGCTGTTAGGAAACAACATCAGCAACCAAGGATATTGGCTCTGAGAAAAATAAATCCACCAATGGCTCGCAGATGTAAGAGGGAGGACAGACACAGAAACACTAGGCAGCCAATCAAAACTCACGACACAGCTTAGATGCATGATGATGAGCTCTACTTGTATGATCAGGAGTCTGTGACCCAAAATAAAGCCTAAGTGTTATTTCTGTATTGCTCAACATAGCATAGTGCTTACGCCCCTAAACAAGTAAGGGTGCTGCATGTCCTGCATAGTCCTGGCTCCCCAGGTAACGTTAGGATTTATCCTCACACATAACTTTGCCTCCCATGAATTCTAGCAGAACACCTAGTAACTTTCATGAGATGCAGAATAAAGCAGAAAAGCAATTTAGAATTCACTTATCCAGACCTGACTCAGAGCTTAAGTCACACACATATATGATGTGGCTCATCAATATTATTCTATGAAAACATAGGTGCCCATACAGTCTTGGTAGCCTATATACCAGTAGCTGGAAAGAAAAAAGACAAGTGTTATGATTAGGGACTACACTCAACTGAAAATGAAATTAAAGGTCAAAAGTTCAGCATAAGATATAGCAGAAGCTCTCCATGATTTTAAACCTTTTAGACATCACGTGCATCTCTGTGTAAAGTTTGAATGTGAGTAAAGATATTACAACATTAAGTAATTATGAACCACTGACCATCGTGCCCTACAGATGCATCATTACTAGCTTCAATTAAAACAATTTTTTCCCTCTGTAATTATAAATCTAGATTTATTTACCAAATAAATCAAAACAATGTGACTGGCAATAGGATTAACACAAAGTTGACTGCCAGACTAAAAAATATAAACTATCTCACTGACCATGTTAATAAACACCTAAGCATTTTAAATGCTTGGTATAACCTAGACCAAACACTCCCAATCATGCTAATATTAGATATACGCCAGAAGCTGACAATTTATATAAATTGCTTAATCTCAGAAAAACAACTAGAAGATGAACAGCTCTGTATTATTCAAGCAAAGCGAGGACACTGGCCAGAACCATACAAAAAGGCAGAGTTCTCTCTTACTAGTTTTATCTGTTAACGACAGACCTCCTGACAGTCTCAGGTGAAGAGACCCCTCAGATTACTTCAGTTAAATCTAAGGCAGAAAACAAAAAACAAAAAACAAAAAAACCCTTACATTTTGACCTTTAAAACACACTTCAAATATTTTAGTAGTTTTTAAAGTTCTGAAACTATCACTAGGCATCCTTATGGTAACTTTCTTATTTAAAGAATAGAAACTAGCATTCAATTTTATAAGTTTCTGCCTAGCTTTTATGGAAATGACCAACTGCCCTTGATTCCTACATACAGATAAAAAGATGCTCTAAATTTTGACTGTGGAGTTGTCACAGGCAGATATGGACTCTAAATCCCACTCAGAATATACTCCCCTTTGGTGTCCAGTTCTAGGTCTCAAATCTATGCAAATCCTCAGATTCCCTCAGAAATATCTTTAGCGCCGTCAGAATTAGCAGAACCAGCAAAGATATTTATTTCTGTGGAAGGAAAAAAGTCCAGTGGAAATAAAAGCCTATAGGGAGTCTACCAGAGAAGAAGATGAGGGGGTGGTGGGGGGAGGAGAGACCAAGTGCACTGTACACACACACAAATATGCCAAAACGAAACTTAGCGCTCTCCCTAACACACATGCAATTGTTACTCTATTTTAAGTACCTGTATGAAACAAAAAAATCCTACATAGTCTCAGCTATTAAAATAATGGTGAGGCTGACAAGTTGGTCTACATTGTCAGTGGATATTAGAAGTCATTCACTTAGCTAATTGCTGAATTAACTCTTGTACAGTTGCTGTGCTCATATATGCTCTTTAAAAAGTACATTACTGTCTCACATCTACCTTTAGTATATGTTGAAAGGCAGCAACAAAAAATAGGCAACAGTAATGAGACTACATGAACGAGATGCTTCAAGTTTAATCTGGCAAGTTTTCAGGAAAAGCTTCTGATGAGAACACTTACTTAAGCACCAAAATGAAGCTCCATAGAGCTAAACAAATTAAAGTATTCTGCTGTTTTTAGTTCCTGTCAAATGATTACTAAATGACAATGTGCAAAATTCTTTTCTTTTCAGTACTGGGGCTGAATCCAGGGCCTTCCAATTGAACTACATCCCTAGTCTTTGGGTCACCGCACTAAGCTTTAAAAAATATTTTTCTTCAGTTTTGAGAAAGGATCTCCCTAAATCACTACACTGCCCAGGCTGAACTTGAGGTTATGATCCTCCTGCCAGTGCGCTGAGATTACAGATGTGGCCCACCAAGCCCAGTTTGTGTAACTTTTTCTACATTAGTCTATCATACCTGAAGTGTAACAAATGTTATTTATGTTTGTCAACATTTCGGTGTATAGCCGCATTTATCACACACAAAAGCCCAAAGAATTAATTCCACGGCAGTGCTACAGGAGCTAGTATCGCTCTCATTCTGTTCACAACTCCAGCGTGCGTGCCTTCTACGTATCTTCAAGCCATCTACTCATCTTCACCTACCAAGCCGTTGTCACTTAGGCTACTCAAAAGATTTCCTGACGTAAAGGTAAAGGAAAGGTGGCAGCAGAAGAGGAAAAACAGTGAATTGTGGTTTAATTAAACAGCAGAGTCATTCAGAATCAACAAGCAATTAACATGGAATTGAGGAATTCCTGTGAGAGTAAGGAAGGCGGGGAGCTATAAAAAGGTCTCAAAGTCTCAGAGCAGCCAACATGTCAGGGTATATCAAATGATAATATAAAACAGAAACACACTGAACAGAGAAAAGGGAGAAGAAAACTACGGATCTGGAGTAGAGGAGTTATTAAAATATTGAGGTTCAGGCCTGGGCAGTGTTTTTGGCTTTGCTAGGAAACCAGGGTCCAAAAAGGGGTGCATTCCCCAGCATCCACCCTGAAAATCAAGCACTGCTTAAGGAAGTAGGGGCCAAGAATAAACAATGGGGGAGGGGACGGCTGCTCATTACCTGGATAGAGGATGCTGCTCAGGGGCACTGGGCTCGCTGCTTCGCAGGTGGGTGGGCAAGTACCCCTTCCGGCTCTCGAGTGTCCTCCCTGGAAGCTCAACCCTGGAAAACACGAACCACTGAGTGATGCAGTCGGCGCACAGGCCAGGAGGACAGGGTTCTGAGGCTGGGGGAACGAGGCAGAGACCTGGATGGTGGCAAGGGCAGGTGAGACACAAGCAGAGCGCCTCTGCTCCCTCCCGACCCCCCGGCTGCCCCCTTCCCTTCTGGGGAGCTAACTGACTTTACCTGAGTCCTCAGCTGCTGCTCCTTTTCCTCCTTTCAGCCTCCTCCACACTCACCAACTTCTCCATTGAAGAAACACTCCGGGCAGGGCCGGACTCGGGGGTTCTCGATCCTCCTCGGTGTCTCACGGCCCCAAGTGAGAGGGCATCAGGACAGTGGAGCGGTCGAAGGTGGCGGTCCCGGCTGCCCGGCAGCCTCCGGGCAGGGTGCAGGGAGGAAGTCCCGACTGGGGGTGGGGGGGCCGTCCCAGTCCTGGGGCTCCGAGCAGGGGACTGCGGCGCTCCGGGCCAGAGGCTTCCAGCTGAGGAGGGACTCAGGAGGTCTCCGGACAGCAAGGTCCCAGCTCAGACAGGGTCTGAAGTACCAGCCGCTAGCTCTCCGGACAGGGGTCTTGGGATGCACTTTGCACTGTGCCACCCCCGCCCCCTCCCTCCAGCACTTTGGGGTCACTGGGATGGGACCAAGCTCTCAGCAACCAATCAGCGGCCGCACTGAAGCCTGAGCCCTGAGCCGTAAACCAGGTCCGGCGAGGGTGGGGGTGGGAGGTGGGGGTGACTTGGTTGGTTGGTTGCTTCCTCCTCTCTGCCCTATCCCTGCAGCTCCCACCCCCTGCCTGCCGTAAAGCTGCCTGCTGATTCGCGACAGTTATGGGAGGCGTGTCCTTCTGGGCTGGAACTCGTCTCCTATTGGTCTTATTCACTCACCTCCCCCCAGGTGGCTTTCGAGGCTCCGCCCCCTAATGGTGGGACTCTGAGTGGTTGCTAAGAGACATTGTACGCCGACAGGGCCTCTGCGCATGCGGGAAGAGAGACTCCCTCGCTTTTTCTGCCCAGTGAACTACGGTGGCGCAGAGAGGGCAGACGTGGGCCGGAGTTGGCTCTGTCAAGGCAGAGGCCTGAGCCAGCTGCCAGACAGGTTGGTAACCCCGGAAGATGCGTGTGTCGCAGGCTAAAAGGCTGGTCCGTGAACTGGGGAGGCGGCGGTCTCCAGGAAGCGAGGAACCCTCCTTCCTGGAGGGCTCCGGTCCCGCCACATTTCCTCAGAGCATTTTAGACGCGAGTGCCTCGCTTTGGTCAGTCCGCGGGTCTCGAGACCGCCTGGCTGCCCCCGGGGATGCTGCGCCTGCTGGGAAGAAAGCGGCTTTGGAAGCCAGGTACCCGGGCAAGGGCTTTCCTGCGGGGACTGTGATCCTCACGGATTCCTGCGAGGGAAGGGAACTGGGTGATGAAAGTACGAGACGGGGATTTTTCCAAACGTGTTCATTAAATGCATTTAATCATTTACCGAGTATTTATCTGTGGCGAGGCTTTGTTGAAATCACTGGGGAGACAGCAGTGAGCGAGACTTTTGCCTCCATATTATCAGGAGAAACAGAAACACAGCCCAGTCGGGGCAGGTTATATGAAAAAAATCGGGCAAGATAATGGGATCGAGTTTAACTAGGATGTGATGGCTTTTTTAGGCAGCCGAGAAAGTTCTTGCATAGAGCAGCTGAATAGTACAGAGCGAGCCATGCTAACAGGATCTGGGGGAAGAAATTTGCAGGTAGAGAATTAAAAGTGCAAAGGCTCTGATGCTGAAATAAGCTTTGCGGGTACACAAACCGACGAAGGAAGGTCGCGGTAGCAGAAGCGGGGTGTGCAAGGGGAGACGGCATGACTGGTAGTAATTGATTGCAGATCGTGCGGAACCCTGTATGCCATGGTAAGGGGATTAGAGTCTCTTACGTTTTGAAAAGATCATTGGCCACTCAGAAGAGGAGACTGTCCTGAGAAGCTGACTTACTCCAAATGCAGAGAGAAAGGTGGTTGTAGTTGCCCAGCAAAAGATGACAGTGTCTCAGACTAAAATCACCCAGTACACCAGGAATTCAACTACACCACTGTCATCAAAGGAAAGATAGAATGAGGAAAGTCTTTCTGACAATATGTAAAGAGGTATTTTAGCATATCAGCTACTTTTCTATAATAAAATGTTAAGATATTTTGCAACAGGTGGGGGTCATTAGCATTCCATTTGTCCCCTACACTGTCATTCATTTATTCAAGAATACTTTTTTGGCACCTTCCACGTGAACCATTTGTGTACTCATGTAGACAAACTACTTAAACACACAGCCAGCCCAGTCCTACAGAGAGAAGCTCAGAGTCAGTGCACTGGGGCGTGGGCTAGAGGACAATGCACTGAGAGAAACACTGTGAGCCTTTGCTAGGCAGCCCGATCCTAACTTGGGTCTCTGAAATGTTGGGGGTTTCTAAGCTGAAGGTTATGCGTGGACGGGAGAGATATCAGTAAGACTGAGTCAGAAAGAGTAGCCTGGGAATCTTTGAAGCTCACATGGATTCCATGGACTTCAGAGAAAATTTGGAGCTTAGTTTGTGGACAAAGAAGTGAATGCCAACCTTAAAGGGTCTGCTAAGCCATGTGAAGGAGAGTTGGACTTTATCCCAAGGAAACTAAGAGCTATTTCTCAGAATAGTGTGGTTTTCCTCTTGTTCTGGTCCGGAGTGCTTGGCCCCCTTCACCTTTTCCACAATCACACTCTCCTCTGCTCCGGCTTTATGTGCCCCAACTTTGCAGGAGCTGCCTTCTAATGAAACCGAGAACTTTGAAAGCACTCGAACGCTTACCACTTGTTCTTGATTCTCCCAACAGTATCCATGCCACAACCCATATGTTGGAATGCCTTGAAATTTCCTTCACCAGATTAATTGGCCCTTAACCACTTACTAGTCCAATTATTTCAAGACAGGATGACCAAAAACTGCATTTAAAAATGATTTTATAAGATAATATTAACAGGAAATAAAAAATCCAGCAATTTTATCAAATTTATTCAGTATAAGAATCAACTGATTGCCGGGCGTGGTGGCACATGCCTATAATCCCAGCACTTGGGAGGCTGAGGCAGGAGGAGCGGTGCGAGTTCAAGACCAGCCTGGGCTACAAAAGTGAGCTCAAGGTCAGTCTGAACTGCATAGTGAGACCCTGTCTCAAAAAGACCAAAAAAAAAAAAAAAAAAGAGTCAGCTGATTGAAATGACATCTGTCTGAGTGATGCTGGTCATAGTTGATAGATAAACAAACATGCTGCCCAAACGATAAACTGGTAAGTGGTTAATCTCTTTCTCTCACAAAATAGAACACGTGCAAATGTACATAAACCTTCTGACAGAGCATAACACACTTGGCCTAGAGTCTTAACTGCCAGTAGAGGCCTGGTTGCCAGCTGAAACCTGCTGAACCATCTTTGCCATTGGCCTTTTTATCAGTATTCTGGTAAAATAATCTCTCCTCAAATGTGGCCTACAGAAGCATTCTAGGGCTGCTTCTCCATGTAGCATCTCCAAACCTTTCCAGACTCCTCCTGTTGAGCCATTTTCAAAAACTTCTGAATCCGGTTGCCAGGTAATATCACAGCAATGACCCCATTTCTTCAGAGCCAAGATTTGTATCATTTAGGGTTCCTTAGAGGACCAGATTTAATATAAAAGATGTATGTGACATACAAAGTACTTACTACTAAATTAGGCTTACAGTAGCTGCCTGTAGAGTCTGGGCTAGAAGGATCCAAAATGACCATCTTCACACTGAAGAGCTGGAGGAGCCGGTGTCAGGTCACAGGCCTGGAGCTCAGCAGAATCCGTGCGAGTACACGTCAGAGAGGTGAGGGAGCTGCATGGGAAGGCCATAGAGTGCACCAGAAGCCTGCAGGGACTGGAGGTGACATCCCAGGAGACTAGAACTCCTCTAAAGAAGCAAGAAGGAAGACTTCCTTGTTTATTTCATCCAGAGTACAAGCCTCTTGGTTGGTGCCACCCACACTCAAGGTGGGTTTTCTCTCCTCAGTTGGCACTTACACGTTAAAGATGCACCCAGAATCCACTGGGCCAAGGTGTTTCTTAATCCTTTCAGGTTGGCATCATGATTAACTTAATACCCTGTTCCTCTTACCAGTCATACTTTATAATTTCTTTCTTTCTTTTCTTTTTTTTTTTTTTGTATCTTAGGGAAGAGTCTTAGGGTGTTCAGGGGCTCACTACTAGATCGAACTCGTAGTGTCTGGCCTATTTCCAGCCTCCCAAGAGCTGGGATTACAGGCACAGGCCACCATGCCCACTCTCAATCATCCACAGTCTCAGCCCGCCCCGGGGGCAGGGCCAGCAAAGCAAGCCCAGCTATGAAATCCCCAGCTCCTGTACCTACTTGCAGGTGCTTTAATCCGCTGAACTATTTGGCCAGCCTCAGACTTTATAATTTCAAATCTGTAAATATCCCTTTTTCCTTAATATAAGTAGATTAATTACAGTTAGAAACTAGCTATATTTGGGACTGTGCAGTCATATTAACATTTATTAGCTTTTGATCTTTCGGCCCTACTGTGATTTCTAATTAAGACAAAGTACAAAGTCCCACCTCAGAAATTTTGGAAACACTTGGAATGGGTCATTTTTAGTGTAGCTACTATCTCCAGTTTCCTTGTTTGTATGTTTGGTTCCGAGGGAGGGTCTCTCTGCATTGCCCAGACTGAACTCAGACTTGCCGTCCCCCTGCCTCAGTCTCCTGAGTAGCTGGGATCAGTGGTGCAGCACATGCCAAACCTGCCCAGTGCTTTTGTACTTACCTTTCCTCTCTCCGTACAGTAAGCAGTAGAACTTGTGCTTTGAATTTCTAGGTCTTACCTGTATGTTTCATCTAAAGTCATTCCCAGGGTGGCGCCTTGCTGTGAGCCTTGATCTATCCATTAGATCTCTGGTACCCATGAGGTTGTGGAATTTCAGATCTGCAAGAGACTTTAGGAATCACCCATGACAGTGCTTTTTAAATTTTCTTAGCAGTTATATTCTGGTGCTTAAAAAATAGATTAAAGGTGGTGTTCTATTAGTATTGTTGAAAGAAATGGATCAGAGGCCTCTTTTGGACCTAACTGCCGAATGAGGAGGCCCAGACCAATGGAATAGACTCATTAGTGCTAGAGACCAGCTATCAAACTAAGCTTGGAAGTAGGCCAGTGTTTTAAAGCCCCTGGGAGGCTCTGAGCAGAACATCAGAAGGGACCCCGTGTGCCAGCATAGCTAGGGTGTCCCCACCAATTGAACCCTGTAAGGAAGGTAAGTTTAAAATGACCCATCTGCTACTTGGTCTCTGCTTTTGCTTTTCTGCCTACCATCCTAGCTCTGCTGCTGAGCTCACAGGAATCATTTCTAAATCTTTAGATGAGAGACATGAATCATTAGTAAGGTCCTGTTTGACCTCTAACTTTATTGACCCTTTGGGTTTTTTTTTTTAACTGCTGAAACATAATTTATAAGTTAATTTTAGAACATTTAGTGATTATAGAATCAGGAAGTTTTGGACTCCAAAACAGAGGAGACAGAGAATGACAATAATAAATATGTGAATAGTGATGAAGAATGCATGGTCTTAAAGTAGCCACAGAACTTAAGCAGCTCAGATAGTGGATTTACTCAAAGGTAAGAGTAAGAGCTGAGAGACAAGAGTAAGAGCTGCTTGTTGCTTAGGAGGCCATGGCTGGTCTCCTAATGACCATGTCTTTCCACATATTTTTCACTAAATACTTTGTGTCCATGGCACGTTTTTCAGGTCACTAAAAGATGCAGTTGGGTTATATCCCAAAAGCATCACATTGCCAGTTTTCACAGAACGTGTTCCTACTTCTAAGTTGCTTTATTGAGTTTTGCTGTCAACTTTCCTACTTCTTAGACTATAATGTTTCACTTCTCTATCTATCTATCTATCTATCTATCTATCTATCTATCTATCTGTCTATCTAGTACAGGGTCTATAAGGTCTCACTACACAGATTAAACTCAGTGATCCTCCTGTTTTCAGCCCCCTAAGTGCTGGGATTAGAGGCTCGCTCCACCATGCCCAGTCTCAGTCACTGTCATAGCACGCCCTGGGGGCAGCACACCAGGATTCGGACCTGGTCCCTGCATCTGCCTAAGCAGGCGCTTTAGTCTGCTGAGCTATCTGGCTGGCCCTTGTTTTGCTTCTTTAAAAACAATTTAGATCACAGGGTTTTGTGGGGTTTGGGCTTTTATTTGATTCTGTTTCTTTTGTGATGCTGGGCTTCAAACATAGGGCTCTCCGTATGCTAGGCAAGTGCCCTGTCCCTGAGCTATTCTTTCAGCCCTAGATCACAGAATACTTTGACATTATTTTGACTGTGTTTTAGCAGACATCATTTTCCATTCGCTTAGATGGAAGCAGATTCCTCATGGAATGGAAACTCTGTTTTTACAACATATAAATGAAGTAATTCAGGATAAATATTGATCAAGTTTAATTCATTTATGGATTAAATGACTCAAGTAGAATTGAGTTTATTCTTTGTGTAAACAACAGTATCCCTGGAAAAATGCCCAAGCCCCACAGCAACGATTCTTAGTTGGTCTTCTGAGAATTGAAGGCTCGTGGATTTTTCCTAGTGATTTTCTAGGAATGAGTTAAGGCCTAGCACCTCTCAGGTCATATCCAGACCCCTAAAGCACCCGGTGGCAGAGGTGTTGAGCATTTTATTCTCTGCATGACAGCTGATACAGTTCTGGGACTCTCTGGGGTCTGGAGTATGTCAGGAGGACCAGCAAAATCCCATGCCGTACAGTGGAGTCCCGCCCTCTTGTCTTTGTGGCCTAAGTTAGCCCAGTTGTACCCCACAGAAAGGGGAGGTGGGCTGGACAGAGAAAGTCTGCTGCTGACCTTGGTCCCGGCTCCCAACACAAAGAATGGCAAAGGGAAGGAATCTCACTGGCGGGTGCTGAGGTCCTACGGTGCAGCGCTTGCCTGGGTAATTTAAGGGGCTCTTTTCTTCACACTTTATCAGCCTGCTTTAAGATGTGGCTTCAATGCAGGCCCCTTCCGTTGAGTTCATTGTCGGGTTTAAAGTAAAGACTAAATATGTGCCCACTTCTGTGCACTGTTAATAATTTTTTGATATAAAATTTGTATTGTAATTGAAAATTCATGAGCTAAAAGCTGCATGGTTGTGGGGCTGGCCATGTAACCCAGTGGTAGAGCACTCACCCAATACACACAAGGCCCTAGGATGGATCTCTATCACCATGAAAAAAAAAAAAGTTACACAGTATTTTTTAAATTTCTGAGATGAAAATAAAACTTGGGGTGTGGGAATGATGCTCAGTGGTAGAGTGCTTTCCTGGTATGCGTGAGGCCCTCTAATCTCCAGCACCAGAAAAATATATGAATAAAAGCTTTGTGACTAATTTTAAAATGATTTCTGATATACCCACTACTAAGTTTATATTCAGCTAGGAATACATGCAGCAGATCTAAGTGCCTCTGTGTATCAGGCACTGTGCTGAGGAGCTAGCAGTGAGGGGAAGAGGTGAAGAGACAGCGCTTAGTGGGCTATCAGCTGGGAAGGGACGTGCATAAGTAATAGCACTGACAATTAAAAAGCAGTTGTGGCACATTCTGTGAGGCAGCGCTGGTATGGGAAGACTGCACGCACCCTGGAAGACCTGGTCTCAGAAGCTGTCACAGTCAAAGCAGAAGGAAACATGGGTGGAAGAGCTTCCTAGACAGAGCGGCACTGTATCAAGGTCCAGATGCAGGAAACAACCTATTAAGCTAACTAAAAGGAGTGCTGGATGCGCCCATTTAAGTTCCGTGAATGTTTTCACCATATAAACCGTTTGCCTTTGGCACACGTTTAATAAGTATGCATGGCTTTGCTGTAGTAGGTAGGTAACCTTTCTATTAAAAACAAAAACTGAAAACCAGCCCTTACCTGTATGCACAGAATTCATGTAAGTTGCTTAGTAAAATCTGGTAGCGTCACTTCTATAGACATTCGCTAAACTCTACCCTGCTACTGCTGGCATAATGGGGTGGGGGCCCCAGTGGCAGACAGGATGGGCAGAAACTGGTAAAGGGGAATGAATAAGTAAAACTTGTCATTGAAGTATTTTCTAGCGAAGGACCATTTGCAACACACGCATAATTCAGAAACTAACACTGGAGAAGTTTTGCTTTTCTATCACCACAGTAGACGTTTTCCAGTTAAAAGTGCTTACCACTAGAACAATGTGATACTGACCTAGGAAGCCCACGTTCCTCAGCAGTGGAACCGAGTAGATCCGTTAAGTGGTTTGCAAGGTGTGAGCTGTGGCCCAGGTCTCGGGCTCTCTCCAGACACGAGAAATCAGAATCTCTGGGGCTTCACGCAGTCATCTGTGTTCTAAGAAGCCTCCCAGGGTATTCTGATGCCAGGCTTTAAGAATACTGGTCTAGATCATCACCAGGATTTTTTCTGCACTACAACTCTGACTTGTGAAGGTTGGGAATTGGTGCTGAGGATTGAACCCAGGGCCTCGGTGTGGCTGGCAAACATTCTAGCGCTAAGCTACATGTCCAGCATCCTCAGCCCAACACAATTATTCTAATTGCCCAGCACCACTCTGTGCAATATTAGAAAAAAGTTATCCTTCGGGCAGTCCAGTAATGAAGCTATCTGGGAAAGGCGTACATAGGTATTTCTACTGATCAAGCTTATGTTAAGTGCGGTGCTCTCATTGTTATTCCAGGCTTCAAAGAGTAGCACTACTTTGTTCAATGTAAAAATACAGGCTTTTTATTAATTTCTCAGCAGCGTTGACTTTGCTGATACCTGTGCCTACCCCATTGAAGATAAACTGGAAGGAGCCCAGGCGCGTTACTGGGCGCTTAGATGACGTGACCTCTTGCTCTGGTGCTGTTTCCCAATTTTGAGATCACTCCCTGTCCTCTCCAAGGCCCCCTATTTTCCTCTGGTGGGAACATCTTGTAAAGCTAGTACACTGTCGCAGCCGGGATCTTGTCATCAGCATAACCCACCAGGATTACTCAGATTTCTTGTTGTACTTTATCCATTTATGTAAATGTGTACTTAGTTCTGGACAGTGTTGTCATACACGTAGGTCTGTGGGTGTCCTGCCAGGATCTTTATTCTAGGATCTCCGCCCTTAACCTTCCTGCCTGTGCCCTCTGTGTGGAAGGGTGCCTCCCCACCAGCTGGCCAGCACTGATCTTGTCTTCACCTTACCCTTTTTGCTTGGTTTCACCATTTCATGAATTGAGTCACACAGGGAGTGTGCGCCCTTCTAAGATTGGCTGGTTCTCCTCAACAGAATTTTTGTTAATGTATCAGTGATTTAATTAGGTTCTTAGTAAGAAATTTAGAACACTAATTTATGAGAATAGATTCCATTTGTCAGAGCAAAAATGGATCACAGGTAGCGCCGGAGCTGAGGGACAGCTTTGATTTTTGCTAAAATCTGTGAGTCCACCACTTTCTGATCTACTTTGTGCTGCTCTGAAATCTGGTATCTCTCAGTGTCGACGATCTCGCCCTCCTGGTGTCTGAGCTTCCACAGATGCGTCTTCTTGAAATAAGCATCAGTGAGGTGCTTGGGGATTTTCACTTTGCTGATAGCAATTTTTGTAGAGGTGGCAATGACAAATTTGTGGTGTGTTCTTCAGAGAGGAGCATGATTAAGGCTAAGAGGCCTAGCCACGAGTAGCAAGCCACTGCCAACTGCTTCAGGCAGACCACTCTCTTGCCTCTGTGATCCCTGGTGAGGATGATCAAGATGGTGCCAGGAGTGATGCTAGTTCAGAGTTTCCTCACAAGCTGACTGAAGGGTTTCTTGCCATGGCTCAAGAGCTTCCAGGGCACATCTTCAGGAGGGTAGTATCTAGGCATTTTTAAAAGTTTAACCACCCAGGTACCTCCCCATGCTTGTCCCCACTGACTGGTTTTGTGATGGTAGTAAGAACTTTCTCCTCCTTTTTCTTCTCAGCCTTTGATTTAGCAGCTGTGTACTTTTTCTTGTACAAAACCTTTCTGGAATCCACAGCAGATCGGGAGAACCTACCAATCCCTCTAACCAGGACAGGATGTCAGCTGCAGTGGGGTTGCCCCTTCTTGGACTTTTTTACCTTCACCTTACTTTTTGTGTCAGTACCACTGGCGGCAGCCTTGTTGGCCTCGGGTTTCTTCTCTTTAGTGTCTGGCTTCTCAGGTTTTTCACCCAACGTCTTGCAAGATGGGAAAGCCCCTCAATAGAATCTTGACAGCCAGCCATGTTGTTCTATGTATCAACAATTCTTTCCGTTCTGTGGCTCGAAAGTTTTGAATGATGGTATTAATGTGCCAGGATTTACTTAACCATTCATACAGTGATGGACATGGTGTATGGATTTCAGGTTGAGCAGCTCTCCATTTTTCTGGAGTAAATGCCAAATGTCAATTACCAGTTGTATGGTAGACGCATGCTTAGTTTTCAGTTTTTAAGAGACGACCCAGTCCCTTTTCTGTAGGAGCTGTACCACTTCACATTTCCACCACTGCTGTCAAGGAAACTAGGTTTTCTACCTCCTTGTTAGTATTAGGTGTCACTGATTTTTATTCTAGCTAACCTGGTAGTGATGTTTCACTGTACCTTTAATTTGCATCTCTCTGGTAGTTTATATGGTGGGGCATCTTCTCTTGTGTTTAACTGGCATCTCTGTATCCTGTTCAGTGAAATGTCTTAATAATTTAGACTTAAATTATTTTTATTACTACTATTTTGCATACGTGGTACTGGGGGACCAAGCCCAGGGATGCTGTGCCACTGAACTGCATCCCTAGCCCCATTGTTCATTTTTAGACAGGCTCTTGCAAGCTGTACAGCCTGGCCTCAAACCTGAGATCCTCCTACCTCAGCCTCCTAAAGATCTGAGAACACAAGCGTGTGCCACTGTGCTCAGCCCTGATTTAATTGTTTATTTTCTTGAGTTTTTGGGGTTCTTTATATATATTCTAAATATTAACCCTTGGGTAGATATGCAGTTTCCAACTACAGTATTTTTTTCTCCGTCAGGTTCTTGTCATTTCATTTTCTTAATAAGATTTTTTTTTTTTTTGTAGAGGAAAACATTTTAATTTTGTTGAGTCCATTTTATTAGTTTTTATATTTAGAGATCGTATTTTTGTGTCAAGACTAACAATTCTTTGCCTGAAGACTTTCTGTTACATTTTTTCTTAAAGTTTCATTGCAAGCTTTATGACCATGACCCAGTTTTGTGACCATGAGCCATTTGAATTCATTATTGGAAAGTTAAAATAACTGAAATCATTTTATTTTATTTTAAAATATTATTATTATTATTATTATTATTACTCTTATTATTATTATCTTATGTATTGGGCACAGGGTCTCTCTGTGCAGCTTGAACTCAGTGATCCTCCTGTTTTCAGCCTCCCCAATGCTGGGATTACAGGCGAGCACCACCACGTCCAAATTCGGTCACCCACTCAGCACGTCCCAGGGGCCAGGGCCAGCGAAAAATACAGGACCAGAGATTGAACCCTGATCTCTGCACTTGCCAAAGCAGGCGCTTAGTCTGCTGAAAAATTATTTTAAATGAAGTAAAATCTTGTCTCAGCCTTTCGTTCATTGTGCTCTTGAGCTATTGTGTAAGCTAACAAAATCGAATCCCCAAGTAGCTTGGCTTTTCATGAGGAGACGGTAAGTTTGTCAGCTACTAAAAGTGATTTAATATAAAAATTCAGTGAGCTAGCCTGCCTCACTTGGTCTTTCAACCTTTAGTTTCCGAGTGTCCTTTCTTATTAAGAAAATGAAATGACAAGGACCTGACAGAGAGAAAATACTGTAGTTGCAAACCACACATCTACTCAAGGGCCAATATTTAGAATATATATAAAGAACCCCAAATCAAAAACTCAAGAAAATAAACAATTGAATCAGGGCTGAGCACAGCAGTACATGCTTGTGTTCTCAGATCTTCAGGAGGCTGAGGTAGGAGGATCTCAGGTTTGAGGCCAGGCTGTACAGCTTGTAAGAGCCTGTCTAAAAATGAACAATGGGACTAGGGATGCAGTTCAGTGGCACAGCCTCCCTGGGCTTGGTCTCCCAGTACCACGTATGCAAAGAAGAAAAAAAATTTCTTCTTTGCATTGGGAAGCTTCATAGTCAACGTTCTTAATTTCAGATTTTTTGCAAGTGAAAACAGGCCTGAGGACGGCTCCTGGGAGGGTGACAAGGCAGAGAGTAGGCTGCGTGCATCCTGCTTACTTTGACAGTTTCTCTGCAGCCTTCTAAGTTGCCTTTCTGGGCTTGAGGCCACCAGAGGAGGTCTGAGGAGGGCCTCGGCAGAATGGTGGAGGCCATAGACTAACTTTATTGGCGTCAGATTGTGACTCTGCCATGTCTTAACCAGCTCTGTGACTTGGCCTCTGTATCTTATTTTCTCACCCTTAAAGGGGGAAAGTTGCACGTAAGGTTGCGAAGTCCCCACACAGACTCACTGTGACCTGTCCTTTGTACACAGGGTCACAGTATGCACGGCATGATGCTTGGCAGTTCTTCCCAAAGCCCCAATTTTGTGTGGAGGTGGGTGGGGAAGGTCTGTTATTTTCACTATTGATACATGATTCTATGTATTAGACATA
Organism: Capromys pilorides; assembly: GCA_004027915.1. Classification (NCBI taxonomy): domain Eukaryota; kingdom Metazoa; phylum Chordata; class Mammalia; order Rodentia; family Capromyidae; genus Capromys; species Capromys pilorides. Next base: position 21,734 of record PVKN010009502.1, read on the forward strand.
GAATGCAAAATTTAAATAGTCTTAAAAATAATAGAAGCGTTAGACAAAGTTCATACTGTTGGGTTCCATTCACAAGTTCCATGTTTGCACTCAATGAAATCAAGAAAAAGTGCGTCAATGCAAACATGTCCAGACCTTTTTTTCTTGCTTTATTACCTAATTTGTTTTTTTTTTTTTTTTTAATGGCCAGCTCAGCTTGCCCTAGGGTGGGGCTGGTGCAGCATGTGGTGCTGGGGATCAAACCACAGTCCCTGCGGTTGCCTAAGCTTTCCGAAGCAGGCACTTTAGACTGCTGAGCCATCTCTCCAACCCTGTTTCCTAAATATTATAATGTAACAATTTTACACAGTACTTCCATCCTATTAGGGATTGGAAGTCATCTAGAGATTTCTTAAAATACACAGGGGCATGCAGTTAAGTTAATGCAAATACTTTGCCATTTGTGTAAGGGACTTGAGCATCTGCAGACTTCTTTTCAATGTGGACCCTGGCCCGGATCCTCCCTTGAAGCCTGAGGACAGTGCTTGACTTTGTAATTCACAGATCCCCCTAGGGCTTCCAGGGTGGGGTGTGCTCTCCTTGGTCGAGAGCTGCATGCTGCGCTGCATGCTTTTCTGAAAACCTCGGAAGAGCACTGCTCATTCACGTCCTCCTTGGACCTCCAGTCCTTTGCCTCTTTCTAGGCTAGACACTTCTGTCCTTTATATATAAAGATGGTTTCAATAGATGGCCAAATAGCTCAGTGGATTAAAGCACCTGCGAGCAGGCACAGGGACGGGTTTGATCCCCAGGCCTGCTGTGCCAGCCCTGCCCCCGGGGCACACTGAAATAGCAATTGAGACTGGGCATGGTGGCACTCACCTGTAATCTCAGCTCTTGAGAGCTTCTGTGGACTGTAAACAGGCAGGTCACTACGAGGTCGATCTGGTAATGAGACCCTGAGCAACCTGGAGACCCTTCCCTAAAATCCAAAAAAAAAAAAAAATAAAGATGGTTTCAAAGCTTCCAAGCACCCACAGTGCCCTCCCCGGATGCCCTGCTTCTTCGTGTCTCTGCCAGGCTTGGTAGCTGCAGGGCACGCCTTCCTCCAGGCCAGGCTGCTAATGCAGAGTGCCACATGCGAGCATCAGGCCACATGTGAACATCAGTGCAGCCACTTCAGGAAAACAGGTCAGCTCCTCCCCATCCCCGACCCCTATTTACATGTTTTATAGAGAATGTCATTAAGAAAGTCTTGTTTTTGGTCACAAGGAAAGCAGCCTTTTTTTTTTTTTTATTTTTTAAATGTGTTTAGGACAGGGTCTCACCATGTAGATCGGACTCGTAGTGATTCTCCTGTTTTCAGCCTCCCAAGAGCTGGGATTACAGGCACATGCCACCATGCCCAGTCTTAATCACCATCTCCACGTGCCCTGGGGGTGGGGCCAGCATGGCAAGAGAAGAATGGAACCCCAGTAGAACCCCAGCCGCTGCACTCTGCCTAAGCAGGCGATTTAAGTCAACTGAGCTATCTGGTCAACCCTGTGAGCAGCCTTTAAAACCTATTATCTTCATCTTGTTATCCACCTGGCCTCTAGGCATTTCTGATCCTGCTGTTTGGTTTTCCATTTGAATCTATATTTATTTTTTCCCCAATGCTGGCGATGGGACGCAGGGCCTGTATACATACGGGTGCTCTGTTACTGAGATGCAGCCCCAGCCCTGTGTTTTTTAAAGTTTAAAACCTTTCAGGCTTTTCTAGAGAAAGGTTTGTAACTGTCTTAGTTACTTTTTACTCGTTGCTGGGACAAATACCCGACACTCAAAATGAAGGAAGGAAAGGTTTATTTAGCTCACAGTTGCTGGAGGTTTTCAGTCCATATTCGGCTGGCCCAAGGCTGAGTGGAACAGGGCAGAGGGCATCCAGTTCATGGTGGCAGAACAACCAACTCACCGGAGCAGAGAGTAACAGCTC
>PVKN010009503.1:0-23682 GCA_004027915.1 Capromys pilorides
TTTTTAAAAGCTGGTTGCATAACTTTAATAACTGAAGTCTCAGAGATTCCAGCCATCCAGAAAGGCAAAGTATTTGGGGATATAAGTAGGTCCTCCCAATAAAATAGAATTGCAAAGAGAATTGAAAGACGGTGGTTTAAGGAATGGCAGAAATCACTGAGATGTGGAGTAAGAAGAGGAGGTGTCTCTGTTGCTCAGTATGATTACCGATCACCTCACTATCTCCAGCACTCTCCCACGTGCCTACAGGACAGATATGGCGTACAAAGATGAACATCATGAGGCTATAGGTTGGAACACCCACCACACACATACTAAAGCACTTAGCATCACCATCGCCAGGCTGCCCTGCCCTTCTCTTGCATTTGTGCTCCTTGAAATGAACAACAATCAGAGACTGAGGTTTGATCCCCAGAGTGCCGGGCTGGGCCCAGCCCCCGTGATATGCTGAGATGGAGATTGAGCCTGGGTGTGGTGGTGCTCACCTGTAATCCCACTGCTTGGGAGGCTGAAAACAGGAGGATCACTATGAGTCCAATCTGTGTCGTGAGACCCTTTAGAACCTGTAGTAAATACGCAATAAAAAATTAAAAGATAAAATAAATAAATGGACAACAAGTACTCCAAGGTATGGAAAAACACTCATATGTCACTGCCTCTTGATGTGGCTTTCGGGAGTAAGAGCCTGGAGTCAGAGCCACACAGCAGTGTGCTCTGCAATCTTCTTTCTCTTTATGGAATCTGCCTGCACTGATAAAGGTTGTATTTAGATGCACCCCCTCCAAAGCCTCCTGTGATCATAGATGTGGCTATTTAGAGGTAGCTGGATTTAAGGTATATGATGTTGGCCTCAAGGATGTGATGCTGGGAGTGATTCATAGTGCAACACTAGGATTAAGGGTGACACCCCCACTCCTACCATGCCCCCTGCCCCCATCCATGATAAGGGTGGGTATACTAGGTATGTTGACTCTTGTAGCTTGCTGCTTGCTGCCTTCTGCCTGCCATGAACTGCTTCTCACCTGAAATGCCCCTCTGCCAAGGCCATCCTGCATTGGAACCAACTATGAACTGAAACTTCTACAAGTTATGAGCTACAACAAATTTTTGGGTATTAGATATTTTGTCTCTGCAGTGAAAAAATTAACTTATGACTTGTGTCTAGTTAACACCCTGAAACCTCGTGCAGCCACAGGTGGTATTCTAGAGGATGTGATGAATTCATGATCCAATGCTAGAACTATGGATGTGAGCATTACACCCTGCCTGGGGCGGATGACCTACAAGCAATATAAGCAAGGGAGAGAGGCTTGCCCATTGTTGCTGCTGCTCCTCCCTCTTTGTTCTTGCTGTTTTGCTATTTTCTGACACCATGGACTGCTGCCCTCTGTCACGTGCTACTCTGCCTTAGAGCAGCCAAGGATGGACAGAAACATCCACAAACGATGTGGAGGTTAAGCTTTTCCTTCTTTAATTTTGGGTGTCAGGTATTTTGTCCCAGCAAGGAAGGAAAAGTCATTGAGACAGTAACTAAAACAAAGGGAGAGCACAGAAGAATACAGAAACTTGTGGAGCAAAGGATGATGTTTCTATCCACAAGACTCCCATCCACAATGAAGAAATGATGGGAATGTAGACCTTGATCACTTTACCCTTTCATTCACCCTTGTTTGATAAATTAAAAGTGACTCACTCCTATCATCCTAGGATTAGCTAACATGACACTTGCTCCAGAAAACTCCCCAGGTGGGTCTCCCTTCCTTCCTGCATGCTCATCTTTATTGAGCTATGACTTCCCTGAGGGCAGTGCCTTGGACTTGACAAATGTCAGGCTCCAGTTCTATCCCAGAGTGTGACACACCTAAGAGATGTTCAGGAAAGTCCCATATTGTTCCCAAAGTCCATCACCCTCCCAGCATCTCCACTCAGTCAAGGTTGTCCTCGTATATTCACCACAGGTTTACTGATCAACAGCCTGCAGGAAGACTGGAGTAAATATCACTCAAATGTTAGTAATGTAATACAAGGCAATATAATGTAATGTATTAACATAAAGCTCACCACCATCCTGTGAGAAGCATATTTTTACTTATTTTTTGTTTTTGTTTTTATTTTTGTTTTGTGGCCAGCTCAGCCCACCTGGGGGTGAGGCTGGTACAGCATGCAGTGCAGGAAATTGAAACATGGTCCCTGTGCTTTCCTGAGCTTGCCCAAGCAGGCGCTTTAGACCACTGATCTATCTCTCTGGCCCTTTTACGTGTATTTTATAGGTAAGTAAATTGATGTTCAGGACAAGTTAAGAAGTTTGTCTAACCAATGTAACAGATTCTGTATTTAATCCTGGCTATGTTTGATTTGAAAATCTGCTTTCCCTTTCTGCATTTTGGTGGTATCTAAAGAAACAGATTTCCATGGTGTGTTAGTAACAGAAGAAAACAAACTTAAAAACACAATCGAAGAGCACAATCTTCCCACCACACCATGCTTGCTTGCTTGTGTGATGTGTTCTCATTCTCTCTCTCTCCCTCCCCCACCTTCTCTAGTAAGGTAATTATCTTTAAAAGCAAAATCAAGATCACTTGAATTTGAAATATTATTAAGTATCATACTATCTGCCATTTTGTGCTTTGTGCTCGTGTGTTTCAAGTTATTATATCAAAAATACAATACAAGTGTTGCTATATATTTACAAAAAAAAATAGGACTATACTATCTACAACTTCACAAATTCCACTATGGTATGTCTTACACCTGTCTTACAATCTGACAACTTTCCCAAAAGTGAGAAGCACTAATCTAAAGAATATGTTACTAGTTACAAACATATCAAGCTGAAACTTTGTAGTTAAATCTACCTCTAGATTTCTTTTAATATATGCTAAAAATAAAGCTGAGGAGATGGCTGGGTGGCTTAATCACCTACCTGGCAAGTACAAAGACCCAGGCTTGGTGCCCAGTACCACATGCCGTGCTGGCCCTGGAACCCTGGTGGCCATGCCAGCCACCAAAACTGGGTGTGGTGATGCACTCCTGTAATCCTAGTGTTGAGGAGGGTGAGACCGGAGGATCACTACAAGTCTGAGCTGTGTAGCAAGACTCTATATTAGACAAACAAATAAAACCAAAACTGGGAAAAAAAAAAAAAAAAGATGGACTCAGTTCCTACAGGAAGACAACACTGCTTTTGTTTGCTGGGTGTCTATCCTAACCTTGTCTCTGATCTTGGATAAACTATTCCTGGAACTCCACAGCAAGCAGCTATCAGCCCGGTTTATTAAAGGAAAAGAATTGTTTCCTGCTTGTAAGATAAGTGCAAGAGGGTATAAAAATCAATTTGTAAGGCCAGTGAGAGCTGCCAAAAGTAACCTTAGGACATTTGTCACATTTACAATGCTATCACTACCGCCATCAACAGATGGAACCAGATTTAGGAGGGTTTACAGCATTCAGGAGATACGTCCCTGCCTCTCAGGAGAGGAGGTGTTGCTGTAATTCCAGTGAGCTCATATGAACAAAAACACAGAATTTAATACAGCAGCATCTACAGAGGCCGAGTACTAGTCTAGGCAAACAACTGTTCTAAGAAGTGATACCAGAAAACTGGCCCAGGGAGCCAACGTAAGCATGCAAAATGCATCCTCACCCACATAATAAGGCTTAAATCAACAGCTTCCAACATTGCCAGTTCTGCCAATAACCCTCTGCGATTATGAGTATTGGACAATGTATACAACCACTTTCTCTTAGTTCAATGAGAAGAAATTTTTCTGTCAATAATGATTAGAAAAATTATCATCTGCATTATTATCCACATCCTGTGCTCTAAATAACTACTACGAGGACAACAGTAGGCATTGTATCAGTTATTGGGAATGTACTACTAACATGTTGCATTGTTATTTATTAAAAGTAATAAAAAACAAAATAAAATAAAATAAATAAATAAAAGACAAAAAGCGACTCATCATAGAACATCACCAGCGCATGAGGACCAACACAGACCAATGATACACTTACATTGCAGTTTTTGTGGCTGTCAACCCTTCCCCAGAATTCAACTTTCTGCAGACATATTTTAAAACTCTCCTGTGGAAATTTCTGCTTATAGATTTTTGTTGTTTGGGATGTTAATCTTTTGGATTGTGATTTTCAGGATTTTAGACTGTAGCAATTTTGAGATTTTGACATTCAGGATTACAGTATTTAGGATTATGGTTTTTAGGATTATGGCAGGCATTGAGGGATGTAAGAGCACAAAGAACTTAGTTTTGCACCCAAAGCTAAGGTTAAGGGAGATGGCATGAACTCTTTCTGTCACATGTTTTGTTTTCCGCTAGACAGCAACTTTAAGGTCCAAGCTCTGTCTTCTTTGTGCCTCCAGGTATGTACATGAACATCAATAAGCATTAAATGAATGAAGAAACAAATGCTTCTCCTGTGAAAAGAAGACATCTTTATGAGTGGGACAGGGGACCATGAGGACGATGCCTGGAGCATTGTCTATCACTCCTTCTCTTTATGAATCCCTAGTGCAATTAGAGGAGCATAATTATAAATGTCAAAAAAAACCCACTCTTAAGTACTTTGGGAATTAGACTTTCCTTACTATTAGTAATACTTCTATTTAGTCTCAAGTATTTTTATGTATTTCATCAATTGCAAAGAGGAATTTCTACAGAATGAGGCAAGGTGCTTCCACTACACTAACCATAAATAGCTCATGAAGGATGGTTCACTATAATAATTTACATAACAAATGTGCTTCACAAAATCTGTCTGACAGGCACCCAGTGTTCTAAACTCATGAATATTTTGAGTAGTTAAGTAGACCAGAGAATGTAAACAGGATGGGGGGGAGAATAAATACCTTTGCTAAAACTAATCTGTAAACAGAAGACTTAAGAGTTGGTACTTGAGTTTTCTTGCTGTTTAACTCTGTAATATATATATATATATGCCTAAGATTTTAAAAGAGTTTGTAAAATAAACTGATAGCGAACAGAGCAGAACATATTTAAACAAGTTGTTTAGTATTCTGGTCCTAATGAGTTAAAGGCTTCAAGTGGAATACTCTGATCTTAGGCATTAATTTTATTCCTGACATGAGTTCTGGCAATGCTTAGTTCACATGTTCTTGCAAATTACTGAAAATACCACATTCCCATGAGACAAAGTGACAGCTTTATGAAATTAAGTAGTGTAAGCCAGAGATTCCAACAGCTACATTAAACAAACACACCTCCAGCAAATTTCTCTGCCCCTACTCATGCAAATGGAATACAACCTTGTCTAAACAGTAACCTAAAGCTCTCCACATTCAGTACTGGAAAGTAATCCAGTTTTGTGGCTTTGTTTTACTATATGTTCAAGGCCTTTATTCACTCTTCCAGGAAATCATGGAATCAGGAAAGTTCTTTCCAAGGTAGGCACTAGCCCAATAACCAAACAGTCATTGTCCAGATACAGGCAAACCTGATATAAATAATACCAGCTATAGCTTCTACTCACAACTTAAAACCCAAGAAAATTATTCAGAGAAATGTGCATCATTGCTAAATTTTAAAATAAATTGGTTTTCATAATAAATACAATCCTTCACTTAAAGAAACAAGTGTGACCACTTTCACAGTGGTCCACTGGACCACTTTTACAGACAGAAAGAGAAACCTTTTCTAAATCTAGGCTAATATCTCTATTTTGCTTTCACTTGCTTTCTGTTCATCACAAAAATTGGGGGTGGGGCCTCCCTACAGAAAGCAGGGACCTATTTCCAGCCTTGGTTAGAAATCCTCACCTCATCTTCTCCTTTTTCCTCACCCTGCAGTGCACCACCATACATGTAGCCTTCATGCAGGGCTCTCAGATGCTGCTACTGTTCCACTCCACTCTGTTATTTAGAGTAAATTCCCACCCAGGTGTGGTCACTTACATTTCACTCTGCTTACTTTCTTCCTATCATCCCTACATCCACTGAAAAACAAAACATTCTTCTCCTCAGCAGCAGACTGAGAATGACTCAGCAGAGGAGGCTCCAGAAATTTTATGTAAGAGGAATTAAAGGCATTAGTGTGCTTTGAACTTGAAGCTACAATTACAGCAAGAATCCAAAAATTGGAAACCAGTGACTATTACAGGAGTGTGTTAGCCATCAGTGACTGTGACAAAATCCCTGAGATAAGCAATTTAAATAGGACGGATTTAATTTGGCTCATAGTTTCAGTGGCCTCAGTCTATGCTGGTTTGGATTGGTGGCTGTGGAGCTGTTGAGGCAATAGGAGTGTAGGGCAGAGAAAGCCCATTCACTTCATGAAAGCCAGAAGGAGAGAAATAGAGAAGGGGGCAGGTCCTACTACTAGGTCCTATCACTAGGTCTTATCACTAGGTCCTACCTCTTAAAGATTCCACCAGCTCCCAACAGCACCATCATCTGGGAATCAAGCTTTTCAGCACCAGAGCCCTTGAAGGATATTTACTATCCCATACCAAGCACAGGACCCACCACTTCCTTGTTAAAATCTCCCATGATGCTAGTCATATCCACCTGCCCTTTGGAAAGTCAAACCATCTGTCCTGTCTTTATTATTCTCCCTCTCTCTGTGATGCTAATTACCTGAAATGGATCTGTAGTCCTCAAGAAAAGGGATTAATGAGCACTCAGAAAAGGGCTCCCAAGAAGAGTAGACTCCAAAAGATAAAGGTTCCTAGATTGAAACAATTCCTACTATAAAGAAGGAAAAGATTTAGTATTAACAATTATTTTTAGCTCAGAAAACCTCCAGCATCAGTTTTATTTGTATCCGTTGTGTGTAGACTCAGTCTTGCACAGAAGAGCCTCTATTTAGTTGTTGGTAGGGGGAAATGACAGCCACCTACTTCGTAAAGTTTCTGTAATCATCCAGCAAAGTAACACATGCAAAGTACTAAAACAGTTGCCACCGTGGAAAGCACTCAAAAAAACATTTTGCCTATGTTAAAATTGAATCTAGTCATTTCATTCCTGCCATATGCATAAAACTTATGCCTTAATAAGATGTTTATTGAAGTTAAATGTATGCAAAGCAGATGAGAATTCTTTCTTGAAGGAGTAGACACCATTTTGGTAAGAATTTTAACCCTTCCTCTGTCATTTGCATTTTGAGAAAACTTACCATGTGAAAACTATGATAGCTCTTGGGTAGAATGTGTTTTTAATTAGCAAACTCTCACAACTCAATTCATCTAAGTTTCTTGGAAGAAATTACATCTCAAGTCTTAGTTATGTTACAAACATAGGGGAAAGATACAAGACAATCCTGGAGAAGATACCTCAGTACTAGCACTTATTTGGGGTGGTTTCATAGCAAAATAAGGAATACAATTACCTCATTTTTACCTGCTTTCTAGCATTAGGGAAACTATAATGGCATTAATTTTTAGATCTCTCTCTGATCATTATACAATGTCATCAAAGATTTTTTCTTTAAGGCACCTTTATATACTGCTCATCATCATATACTTCCAGAATTTTAAAATTTTTAAAACATATAAGCAGCTGCCTGAGATCCTGCAGACAGGTATTCAAAGTGACATTTGCAAACATTGTTTCACGCCCAGTTCACAGGCATTTTGACAAGAAGCAAATACAAACCTTCACTCATTCCAGAGCAGACATTCTAAAACTAAATGATTTACATGGTAATAGGCAAAGGTGAAATTCACATATTTTATAGCCTTTTTATCAACTTTAGTCAAACTTTTGAAATTTAACTACAGAAAACCTTGATGTTCCATACCCCCATGTGAGTATATATGAAAATAGCATTTTGATGATGACATTTGAGGTCATGACACTGGATGTCTACAAGTAAGGAAATTTCCCAAAAATGTGTGTGTATAGTTGGACTTGTTTTAAGTGTATAAACGTATGAGAATGAGCTGCAGAAAAACAAACACTTTTATAGTTGTCACTTTCCCCATATGCACAACTCCAAGAAAGAAAGGTTTATGCTGTCCAAGTTCCAGAGAATTCGGTCCACATTCTGACTCAAAGCAGAGAAGCAGAGAGCAGGGGCATGGCGAGAGAAAGAGCTACTCATGCACAAGCATCAGGAAATAGAGAAGGAGGGGCCAGAGCCAAGAACAACGCCACCTTTCCAGTCACACCCCTAGTGAGTGACCAGCCCCTCCAACCTTGCCATGACTAACTGCACATTTTGCTGTGAGCTCCCAAGGGAATTAGTCCCCACTGATGAGTGCAGCCCCCAGCCCCATGATCTCACTGTTTTCTAAAAGCCCCAAACTACACACATAAACTTTGGGGAAAGTTTTAGATCTAAACCACAAAGAGCAAATTTTAATACAAATATTTGCTAACTGCCAATTAAAACAAGGATACTTCCATTGTAAGCAAAATCTTCTGTCATTGAAAATTAGGGCATGAGGTTTCAATTAACCAAAAAAGAAAGAAAAGTTGCCCAATTACACATCCAGATCCCAGAATGACCAATTGGAGAGCTCATTCAAATAGCATGAGATGGAGAGATGGCATTGAGAAAATAAAAAATACATTTCTAGGAAAGTTCAAGGTGACTTAGAGAAGAATTTAATAAGTTGTCAAATTTAGGTTAATTTTGTATCGCTTTGTCTTCTCAGTGTATTTACATGAGCTAAGGAAAACAGTTTATTGCTTATGTTACAGTTCTGACTGTGTATGCACATGGAAATGTCACTGTTATCTTAAAAGTCTCAACATCAATATTACAGTTTAAACATTGGATGCATATGCATTCAACAGAAAGAGATAACTCAATTGTTGGTTATTTCACCCAAGCAAAATGAATTTCAAGTTAATTTTTTCACTTAACACTTTTTGCAAAAGAATTTAGATGACATTCATTGTGTCAAGTGAGGACGTTTTGAGCAATCAATTTCAAAACATTGCTCTCTTTGTTCGTTTACTCTCATTGATGAGACAAAACACCCAACACTTAAAGTTAAAGGAAGAAACATTTATTTAGCTCAGAGTTTGTACAGGGTTCAGTCCTTAATTGGCTGTCTCCAACGCAGAATGGTTTGGCAGAGGGGCATCTTTGTAAAGAACCACTTTGTGGTAAGCAGAAGACTGCAAGCACAAGCAAAAAAAAGGACAAGATAACCCCCTTTCTGTCCCTTATATTGTATCCAGGCTACCTGGATCAGGCAGTACCAAACCAACCAGTGGCCTCATTCATAACCACCCATCCCTAATCCAAGCACCCTTAATCCTAACATTTCACCCCATATTAGTCGTGCACTCCAGATTCAGCTAACTGAGAAAGTCCTGCCTATAATTGCATGAGGTTTTGAGGGGACATCTAAACACAGCTAGCAAGTACTATCTCAAAACAATTGTGTTAACTGATACACACACACACACACACACACACACACACACACACACAGAGCTGACCTCAGTCCCATCATCTGCAATCTGGTCTGTACCTTTAAGAATTACTTTCTTCTTTTCAGGTACAAGCCTAGGCAATTTAAGAGAGCTATCATACCACTGTTTATCTGTTTTTCTTCTGTTCTCTCTTTCTATTCTTCTTTCTTTTATACAAGGAGCTTTAATAAAAAAATTCTTACCCCATGGTGCTTCAGTTGGAATACATTTATAAAATTAACTTAGAAAAAACTTGGAGCTGATTAGTAACATTAGATATTCTGTCAACAAACCCATTTCATGCTAATCAGTCATAACTAATATTGATGTTTGATGAGAGGTACATGTAAGAGTAGCAGGTTGACATGCTGAGTCGGCCCACGAGGGATCTGGGTGAAGTCTGCTCATTGTCTTCAGCTTGGGAAGGAGGTATGTTTGCTTGCTTTGGCCAAGTTGGCCTAAGGAATCTATGCTATGCACAGCTCCTAACGGCTATAGGCCTGTTACGTGCATGTTTAGCCAACTTGGCAGGCTGGCTTCAGTTTTCTCCAGGAATGAGATCTAAATTTTGAAATCCTGGCACTTCTGCAAAGTCAAATACTACCTAACCTTTGCTTGCCGTCTTGATTCTCCAGCCTAAGAATATTGGCGAATTCCTTTCAGCAAGGGCAGCAATAATTAAATTAGCATACTTCTGTGGCTGAAAGAGTCCACTGGATAATGGAAATGAGTCAGAGCTGGGCACCAGAGCATGCCAGACTCATCACTGAGATTGGCAGGGAAGATGCTTCTAGAAAGCTTTGCTTCTGACCAGTGCACATCACCATCTAGACAATCTGTGCCCGACAACCTATTTCCCACCAAATGTAAGTGTTGCCTTTTATTTAACTCACTTTTGTAATGACCTTACAAAACACAGGGTATTTTAGCATGGAAATCTCGTATTTCTCCTTCAAAGTAAAGAGAAACAGGGTCTAGAATAATAATTAGCATTTGTGGGTCCACCAGGAATTAAATTCTTCCATCCCATTAGTCCTCATACTCTCAGAATGGATCACTCTTTTCTCACTCTTCAATTTCTTTCTAAACTAATTACTTCACATCAGTCTATAATCATGTGAATCTTCTCATCCTAAACTCCCCTTCCTCTATATCTTAATTCACTCTTAATTACCCATTTAATTTTTCATCTTTATGCTCTGATTTCTACCCAGAGAGGGTAGAAGGGTAGGAATTTTCCTCCTCATAATCTCTCCTACCTGAATTAATGTTCTCTGGAATATTCTGGCAGGCTGACCATCCACATGTTGACTGCTTTCTGCCCATAGGGCCACAGCAGATACCAGCTCTCTGAATATCCTCAGTGGCCTCTTGGGTTTTTCTTTCTCCTCCTCTTAAATACAGATTTGTCTGTAGTGTGTCACTATAGGCCTTTGTTCACTGTGGCTGTTAGTGGTGAACGTCAACGTGAGTGGATTAAGAGTTGCCTCATGGACAACCAAGCACACTTCTGTGTGTGAGCGTCCACAGATTATTGTAATGTGGATCAGGAAACTGATGAGGAAGACTCTCCCTGAAGTGAATGATATCACCCATCAGGCTTACAGCCAGATGGAATCAAAGAGGAGGGAGAAAGAAGATGAGCTCCATTTTAAAACCTTTAGCAGGTGTGTCTTCTTCTACTGCCATTGCTGTGGACACCAGCTACAGCTTCTTTGGCCCTTCAGTGTGGTTACACACCTGGAAGCTTCTAGGCCTTCAGTCTAGGGCTTCACTGCATCCTTGACCCTTCTGTACTCAGCTTGCAATTTCTTGGACTGAGCAGAGACTGAATCCTCTCCCCAGCATTCAGAAAGCTACCTCTCATCCCATAAACTTATCAAACAAAATCGTTTGCAGAATAATGTGTATTTTCATGCTAATTCTGTGGGTTCCGTTTTGCTTGAGAATCATAACCAGTCCTCTCCTTTGACAATCCCTTCCACTTCTTAAAGATGACCACCACCGAAACAAATGATTATTTGCATATTCCTCTGGGGCTGTGGTAGAATGCAGTCATACCCAGAAGTGTTGATGTTACTTGACTGTAATATTAAATCATATACTTGCATTAAACAAAATAAATGTAAATACCAAGTCGTGCAGTAGTCTGACCAGGCACTGCTGATAAGGCTGGGTAAGTGCCACAGAGCAGGCACTGCGATTCCTGCTCTCATGTCTCCCTGTGAGGCATGTGACCCCTGACAACTCATCAGGCCAAGTGCTTCGGGCCCCTCATCACTACTGGTGCAGCCAGTGCCAGAGACCCTTACAGGTAACAGAGCCAACATTTGCAGTGCCTGAGGAAGTCTACCTACTCAATAAGGACCACCACTCCCAGTGTAGGAGTAATCACATAGAAAGCGCCTCGCACACTCTGCAGTCTACATCACACTTGCCTGAGCAGCTGCACTGCCCCCCCCACCCCCACAGGTGATCCTCAGAGATCACAGATGTCTCCAATTTCAATAGAGTGCATGCTGTGCCCAAGCTCACTATTACGGGTTGTGTCCAGATGTCTCCCCAAGGCCGGCTTTTCAGAGGCAGCTGAATCCACAGTGTGTGATTGATTTGTAGTGCAACTCTAAGATCAACAGTGCTAGGATCAAGGATGAGTGATTGCTGAATCACTGATTGGATTGGCACTCCCCTAATCCACCCTAATTCCTATAGCCTGAATATAATATAAGGGACATAAAGAGGCTTTCTCTCCCTTTTTCCTTCTCTTCCTTCTCTCTCTCTCTCTCTCTCTCTCTCTCTCTCTCTCTCTCTCTCTCTCTCTTTCTCCCTCTCTCTCCCCCCCTCCCTCCCTCTCTCCCTCTCTCCCTGTCTCCCTCTCTCCCTCCCTCCCTTTCTCACTCCCTCTCCATTCTATTGTTTCTTTTTCTATCTTCTGCCACCATGAACTGTTGCCCCTCTACCATGTGTCACCCTGTTTTGGAACCGATAAAGTATGGACAGAAATTTCCACAAACTGAGAGCCAAATAAACTTTTCTAAATTGAGTGTTGGGTATCTTGTCTCAGAAATGTCAAAAGTAACAAAGACACTTACTAATCACAGCCCAAGAAGCAACCAGGAAGATTGCATTATGGTACTTGGGTAAAAATAGTTCAACATTTCATAACAAATTAATATCTCAAGACATGCCTTCAGGAGAATGTTGCCTCCTGGGGAGGCCATGTCATAAAAATGCTGGAGCCATACATTCCACAAGATATGCAAATCTCAACATAGAAACATAAGACTAGTAGACATGACACCTCCAAAGATGACTTATAGCTCTCCAGTAACATATTATAAAGAAATCAAGGTAGATGAAATTTTTAATTTAATGACACCTAAGAGAGTACAGATAAACAACTAAACAAATCAGGGAAAACAATGCAGAATATGAATGAAAAATTCAGCAGAGATAGCGATTTTGAAAATTAAACAAAAGTAACATAATGAAGGATAAAAATAATAATAACATCTCAACAAATGCAGAACAGACATTTGATATTGTTCATAAAGCAGGAGAAAACCTGGTGTTTGCAACAAAATGAATGGAATGATAAAACATCGTGTTAAGCAACATAACCCAGACACAGAAAGACACGCACTACTAGTTCTTTCACACATAAGGAAAGCAAAAAGAGGAAAAAGGTTGACCTGAAAGTAGAATAGCAATAGGGGAATGGGGAGCCAGGGGAATCAGAAGCTGAGAGTGGAACTGTGATGGCTGTGAGCGGGACACACCACGTGTGTGAGATGCGGAAGTACCACAGTGGATTCCATGGCTGTGTACAATCCATGTGCTAGTAAAATAGCTTAATTTCATTCTTCTCTCCCAGAAAGATTTCTTTTTCATTTAACTGAATGCCATGCTCAATTATAAAAGAAAGTTAAGAAATAAACAACACAGATGTTGCTAAGTGCAAAACTAAAATGAATGAATGTTTAGAAGAACCATAAACTTTCCAAGAAAATTTGCCTTTTATCCCTCAGTTCTCCCTTCCCTAATCAGCTGTTTCAGCTTTAGTATCTTCATAAACAGTGCTGCACAGCTTTCCCATGGACGCTTGCACTCTGTATCAACACCTGAATTCTCAGCTCCTCCCACACCTGCTTTGGTCCATACCTGCTTATATCTATTTCTGCACTAGCATCACAAGTCTGACAGAAACCTGTCTCACGGCCGGGAGTGGTGGTAATCCCAGCACTTGGGAGTCTGATGCAGGAAGATCTCTGTGAGTACAAGGCCAGCCCGAACTATATAATGAGATCTTGTCTCAAAAATTCAAAAGGAAAAAAAAAAAAATTCAGTCTCAAAATCTTGTTGCAATTCCAAAAGCAAGGACCAATTTTGTTGCTGCATCCCAGCAGTTGCTAGGCCTGCAGATTCAAAGAAATTGAGGTGGATGAAATGTCTGATATTCACTCTTACCCTGATGTTCAGCCTTTTTTCATCATTCTTCTTCTCATCCTTACTTCTCTGCCTGAAGTGTTTCCACAGTATCATTCCTGTCCCTCTGCCATCATTTCCCCACAGAATTGTCCTGTGATTGCCAACATGTATTGTAGCTGGATAGAACTCCTTAGCCTGGCATTCAAAGTCTTACCTTTCTCTGATTTTGTCTTACAAAGTTCTTGTGTTTGGATCATGTGCCAAGATTAGCACGTTCCTGTGGGAGTGATGAGAGTTAAGCAGTCAACGACTTCAGCACTTCGTAGGTTGGGATCAATTATCAATCCATGGTGGGCTCCCCACCCAGTGGTGGAATATCATCTGCTGAGGAAGAGGAGAGAGGTTTCCTCTCACTCCGCTGCCCTCTTTCCATGTACAGCCCTGCTGCCAGCTCCTTTGGGCACCTAGAGTTTCAGGTATGTGTGTGTTCTTGTTTCTAATGATCTCAGCAGGGATAAATGAACCTAAGATATTAAAATGTAATTTGTTCAGATCTTTGCCTTTAGGATAAGCACTAAGATACTACCATCAGCCAGAAAATTTATAATCTAATTTAGAAGCAGTGAGCCATGTCGTCTTTCCTCTGACACCTCACAGTTGTCTATGGTTTCCTGAAAAGGTTTCCTTGCAAACCATAAACAATGTTGTTTTTGTTTTCTCTACCGTTCCAAGAAAGACTCACTTCATAAAGGCTGAAAGTAGGAACTATGTCACTCAATTCCCATTCTTTTGAAATGCCAGATTGAACAAGCGACTTACCTTTCATCTCCTGGATTCTGCCCCCTGTGAACATTGTCCCCCTTGCCAGGCTTTTTACCTGGACTTTTCAGAGGAACTCTGTCACCGACCCTTATCGGATAGTGCTTCCTGATCAGCATTAAATGGCTTAAGCAAAGAATTCTAACTTGACAATCTTTGTACTCTGAAACAGTTCTTACCCAGGTATCCTGAGGTTAAACTCTTCAGCACTGCCATTAAACCAAAATCAAAGACAAGTTTTTAGTTCTTCCATAGGTAATTTTACTTCTTCTCTCACTTCAGCTAGAGATAGGTTATTATTACCAGTTCATTGGATACTTCATTTTTTCCTTTGATTTTTTTAGGGAAAAAAAATATGCTATGCTATTAGAAAAAAAAAAGTACCAGTTTTTTAAAATTCTGTATTTCTTTCTTAACCCAAGGCATAGTTAGGATAGAAGTTGAAGGCATTAGACATGATTTTTAAAAGCCTTCAGAATAGTGAGCAGTTGGTTTAACTTTAATTTGAGCAAGAAGCAAGAGCTATAGAGAGATGATTTCCTGAACATTCTAGAAGGATCTAAGATTTAAAATGCCTTTGGGGATCGAAAATTTCTTAATAGTCTCCTGCCACCCTCCAAGAAAATGGGGAAAGGAACAGTTTTAATTTCATAACTGTAATTTCATTGACGATCACAGCCCTCTTATTTTTACCAAGCGTACAAGGCTCACATCCAGAAAGAGAAAGACGTCAAGAGCTGTGTCCACATTCACTGCAGAGGAACGCAACTATGCAGCGCTAGCCTGGTGATTGGAGCGCAGTGAAGTCTGCCATTTCCTTCCCTTCTTTCTGACAACTTCTGAAAATACAGCCTTCTTCCAAATTAGATGTAGGAGGCTAGCGCCAGAGCTCTCATTCTTTAGCTCAAAAGCCACTGAGTCACACATTTGGTGGCTGCAGCAAGCATCAACAAGATGTTGCCACTAAGGCCAGCCTGATAGCTGAGGGCCGGCTGATAGCTCAGCGGACTAAAGCGCCTGGCTCGGCAGAGCACAGGGGCCGGGGTTCCATCCCCAGTGTGCCATGCTGGCCCCATCCCACCCCACCCCAATCTTCGGGTCGCCCTGAGACAATGATTGAGACTGGGCGTGGTGGCGCACACCTGTAATCCCAGAACTTTGGGAGGCTGACAACAGGAGAATCACTGAGTCTGATCTACACAGTAAGACCCTGTAGACTCTGTATCCCCTGTCTTAAATGCATAAAAAAAGAGAAAGGTGTTGCCACTAAAACAGATTTGAGGCTTTAAAAATATAAGAAAAGTGGCCTTGTAAGTCAGGAGGGTGATCTGACAGAAAGCAACCAGAGTTCTCAACCAGTGCAAAGAGGCAACAGATGATCAAGAGCATTAACAACTGAGACGGAAGTGTGGAATAGCATGCTTTGCTGGTGTGCTCAATTTATTTTATTATTACATTGTGATATACAATGAAATAATTATACGGCTCACTGTAATGCACAATCTGTGGAAGCCCTGAGTCTGCTTTCTTGCAACTAGACAGGGCCATCAGGAAGTGATAGGAGACAGTGACATCAGCGTGTCATGCTTATTTCCAATTACTCTGCTATCTGGTTTTGGTTACTGTCACTGCAGAAAATCTTGCTTTATAAAGATAGTGTGATGAAAATGGAGGCAGGCGTTTGGGGGGCATTCAAGACACAGGTGCGTAGTGTAGGGAAGAGATGTGGATGTGAGCGACAAATGAAATCATAGATGAGTCGTGTGGTACACTTTTAGGAGTAAAGTAAGTGTTGGATTCTGACTTCAAGCCTGCCATCAGGTGTGGTTGTACAAATTTAATCGATGCATTTGTCACTATAAAGCCTGTCACTAGACACAGTGTTATCAGGGAGGGTTTTGCTAGAGGAACAGATATAACACAAGATGTAAAAATGTATAAGAAATTACAAGATTGGCTTGAGATGGTCAGCCAGAGTCGGATGAGGAAGTGTGCAGAGGGCGTCTGCATGCTCTGGAGACTGAAGGGTTCAGCCCCAGGTCTGGAGCCCACCACAGTGGCCTGTGCAAGTCCGCATCAGGAGGCCAATGGGTCTGCACCAGCAGGCTGCAAGACCCAGGGTGGAGGCCAAGGAGTCTGTGTTAGAGGGCAGGAGAAGACATCCAGGGTGACTGTGAGGAGGGGAGTGCCTCCAAAGAAACAGAACCTGAATGCTGTGCTTTTAAACAAACCCCTGAGAAATGTAGACTCTCTCGTTTTATACACTTCTAATATTCTGTTCATCCCGAAATTTCCAGTTTCATCCAACACAGAGGCTCAATCTCTTATTACAAGAAGTAGCACAACTTGAAAGGACAAAATGATAAATTGAACTAAAAATGGACATGTTTAATTCCTGATCTAACTTGATTGATTGATTGGTTGATTGATTGATTGATTTTTATGTCTTTAGGACAGCAGTGCAGGGTCTACAGGGTCTCACTACATAGATTGGACTCATAGTGATCCTCCTGTTTTCAGCCTCCCAAGCGCTGGGATTATAGGCACGCACCACCACCCCCAGTCTTAATTGCTGTCTCAGCGCACCTCCCTCCCCCCCGGGGGGGCAGGGCCAGCATGGCACACCAGGGACTGAACCCTGGCCATTGCGCTCTGCCGAAGCAGGCACTTTAGTCCACTGAGCTATCAGGCTGGGCCCCCATTCTAACTTTAAAGAAAAATAAGGGGCCTGGTATGTACTAAAGTCTTTCATCAAGTTTCACAATATGTGCATCTTTTCTTGGAAATCCAGCATACGACAACGTTCTTCTCCATTTAAAATAACAACCGTCCCGTGCAGATGATCGGAACACTCTGCAACACTTTGATTAAAAGGCATATCAGTTTCTGCGAGTGGGCTTTATTTTTCAATCACATTTTCCTCTGTGAAAACCTTTATTAGATTCTCAACTCCAAGTCTACTCTGACGGTATAATTTAGCAGAATGCTGCTCTTCCATAAGCTTATTTCCATCAGGCAGCCAATTGTTCATCATGAATATAAATACAACCCATAGGCTTCAGCAAGATGTGGTACACTTTCAGGACTGTCTTAAAATAAAAGTCGAATAAATTGTCGCTGAAAATTACACAGCCGCAATACCTGTATTTCAAATTGTACTGATTAAGTCTTCCATATACCCAGCCCATTCAACAGAGATAATTAGATAGCACAAGAAGCTCTAGCATTATAAAATCAAAGAATTTAAATCTCATTGTAAGCTGTAAAAGCCAATCGGGACTGTGTTGCCTGTGTTTATAAGGCATGAATGCCACCTACTGGCCAACAGAAAAGTTGCAACATCTGTGCTGGAACCACTTTTATCTGCAATCTGCCTCTGCCTGACAGGGTTATCCCTGTAGCCAAATGCGCATTTAACGTTAGCTACACACTGGCCTCAGCGGATGTTAATAATTTTGTAATCAAACCACACAGAGTTTGGGCTCTGATCCTCATACCTTACACCATATATGCATTGTATACAACAAGCATATATTTGTTTTTTAGAAACTATCTTTCCTTCTTAGAACTTAATCTCCACAAGAGCAGCAATATTCTGCTCATATGTATTCTACTGGGCCAAGAAAAATACCAAGCATATCATGCCTATCCACTGTATAAATAAATGAAAGTATAAATGAGCATAAATATAAGATGGCTTTAGGGCAACATAATACATTGGCTAATAGCGTAAGTTTTATAAAAACAGACAACAAGGGCACGTGAGGTAGCGCAGGGACAAGGGTTCCATCCCTGTACTACATGCTGCAACAGCCCCACCCTCTGGCAGACTGAGCTGGCCACCAAGAACAGTGGTGGTGGTGGTGAACACCTGTAATCCCAGAGATGGGGAGGCTGTAAACAGGAGGATCACTATGAGTCCAAGCTGCTTGGTGAGACTCTGTACCAAATACATTAAACAGAGAGAGAGAGAGAGAGAGAGAGAGAGAGAGAGAGAGAGAGAGAGAGAGAGAGATTTGAAACTGTGGCTCCTTTTGTATCCTTTATGTGCTGGACTTTTGTCACATTTCTTAATTTCTTTCAGCCTCAATATGCTATAAAATAAAGATAACACCATAAGAATCAGAGCAATTAAAAAGACAAATATTTATGAAGTGCTCAGAGTAAGTACTTAGTAACTAATAGTGTAACAATTTCTGTTAAATTCTGTAATTTAATATATCTGAGAGGACAGTCAGAAATTTTCATAAAGAAGCGAAGGAGTTTTCTTTTCAATGTTCCTGTCAAGAGCTCTTCCTTCCCCACCCTCCTTGTCCAAAGCTTGCAGTCGCTGTCTGACCTGTAGAAACCTCAGCTACCAGCTCTCAGTTTATGTCTGTTTAGCATCAGGATTCAAATAGTCAGAGAGAGATCCTTGGGGTGGCTGGAAGGTAATAGCCTAAAAACATCTGGCAGTATTCTGAAGTGCTTCAGTCACTCAGAACTCTCTCTGAAAGGTTTTAGAAGGATTTTAATTTAGATCAAAACAAATGTCCCATTTTGTTGCCTGACAGGGAAACATTTTCTATTTGCAGGGAACTCAATGCTCATGAGCGCTTCTGCCAGCACATATAGCAGGCAGCAGAACATCCACTCCTACAGAGCTCCGTGATCTTGGGAACCTGAGGTCTGGGGCAGTGCTACTGCTGATCCAGCACGCAACAGCATCATAAAGAACCCATGTCCTTTCCATGAGGCCCTGTAGCCCATGATGCCATTTTCCCTGAGGCCAGCTCCTCTTCCAGATTTAAGTTGTTGTGAAAGAAAATTGGTCCACATGGCTAGCTTTCACACTGGGAAGGAAAGAGCAGGTCCCAGGAGACCTTAGAGGAAGGAACAGGATGTTTCTCATAAAGCTCCAGTGAATTATTTCTCTTGTCTCTTAGATCAAAATATCAAAATAGCCCCTTTCTCAAACTCCCTGAGTTGTAAGATGCATCTCTTGGCTTAGAGTCTTAGATTCAGCAGGATCCATCTCTGGAGACACAGGAGGCCTTTGCCCTTTGAGTTTCATGGGCTGCTTAGAGGTGAGAGAGACCTGCTATGGTTTGAACAAGGGGACTGTATCTGAAAGGGAACATGTTAAAGGCGTGGGGAGCAGGGTGGTGGTACTGGGAGACACTGCAGATCTTTAGGAGAGAGGGTTTAGTGGGGGGGGGTCCTCGGGTCATTGGAAGTGCTCTCTAAAGAACCTGGAAGCTCTGCTATACCGTGCCTCCAGAGGACCAAATCCAGAAGGCCACTTAGTCTTAGACTTGAAATGCCAGAGCTATGAGCCAAAATAAACCTCTCTTTATTTTAAAAACAGCCTGTGTCAAGAATTCTATTATAGTCATGTAGAGATGACTAATATAAGACCGGACAAAACCCAGTTTTGTTTAAAAAGAAAATGGAAAGAGTAGAAGTAGGGCAGGCAATTCCAAGTCTTCCCAGAAAGGGTTCTAAGCAAGTACGGTGGACAGAATGGGAAAAACAATGGCAGAATGTTGAGCTAGTCCTGATTTTTTAAAAAAAGATCCTTGAGAGCCAGGTATGATGGTACATGCTTAGTGTCATGGCAACTTGGGGAGATCAGGCAGAAGCAGCCATTTAGCCCAGGAGATTGAGACAGGTCACAGAAACGTGCTGATATAAAAATACCTGAAAATAATAGTTTTTAATTCTCAAAATAATTATTTTAGGATCATCATTTTAAAATACTTTTTTTGATTATAGAAAGAGTAAAAAACATTTAAAATGATACAGAATTTCACTAAGCAAACTAATAGGAATTCAGCTGTTATTGTTAGATTGCCTATTGTTGCCTTCCAATTAGTTGTTCAGATTACCAAATATAAGCATGCAAATTTGGTCAAAATAATTTTAACAAGAGAAAAAAATTAAGCATTAACTGTTCCTTTCAATAGATCAGTACTATTCACCGCAATTATCTAAGCTCTCCTGTGTAAATACATCTGTGTTTTCCCTTCCTTCTTTCCTCCTTTGCCTCATCCCAGGCGTTTCTTCCTTTTGAACAGTTTCTTTCCCTCTAACTATATCTGTTGTACCTTTCAGATTCTATTTACTCTTTTAAGTCCTTACTTTATAGCTGAGTAATACTCCATGAAGTAACTTTGTAAGAAAACACTTTCTTTACATTCTATGTGCAAACCATGTATGCTTCAATGGGAATGTTACATATTTAGATCTACATTAATACAAAATTCCTAAAAATTTGCACTAAATATCAGATGTGACAAGAACAGCCTTACATCAACGTTCTCTATGAATATAGGTGTCAATTGCTCTCTTGTGCCTCAGTTTCTTCACCTGTTAAGTACAAGGTGAAATAGATGGATTCAAAGCTCTTTCCTAGCTTTGTCTATGAATCTATATCTACCTGCAACCTGATATGCTATACCTGATTTGCACATGGTTATATTCACTATTCAATTACATACTGACCTCCTGTTAGGGCACTCGACTCTGTTGAAATGACAAAATCATACACAAGAATGAGGCAAGCTCCTGCCTTCCAGAGGCTTTGTGGAAGAGAAAAGGCAAACACGAGAAAAAGAAGAGAGCAGCAAGCATTCACTAAGCCGCTATGGCCTGGAAGAGAAGAGGCGGCCTCTGGGAAGTGAAAGTGAGGTGAGGCTGGCAGTCAGATTCAAGCTATGCAAACAAGAGCAGGCCTGGCTCAGAAGATGGCAACCAAGGAAGTGGTTACAAGCAAACATTACGGAGCAAGAGCTGACTGAAAATGGTTCAAAAGCTGATGTGAGAGGAATGAGAATTATCCTGGGTGACACTAACGACCATGACTGGTGGTGAATAGCCACAAGCGCCTGCAACCTACCCCGCACCACCACTTTGGCTATAATGTGCCGTACAATGTCAACAATAACTCAGGGACAAGCTATCATAATTCACATTTTGCCCTCGAGTTACTTTGGCCAGAGTGGAAGAAAACTAGTGGTAAATCTGGACTTAGACCACAGGTCCTTGCCACTTGAAAGACCACAGGTCTTCGCTACGCTTCTTGACCTCTTGGAAATGTAGTGACTTTCTAAACATCCCCCATGAACCAAGAATCAGGCTGCATGTTCACAAATTCACAAGGGCCAGTTCAGGAAAATAAAGTACCTGTAGCAGCCTAAGTCTTTCTTCATATAAATGACAATAGAGCTTGACTACTCCCATGAGAAAGGCCCTCTGGGATGAGGAAGGCTATGGACTTTCACCACTAAGTGATCTAACTATTAAATAGAATTTAAAACTTAATATTGCTCATTAGCCACTACCATGCTTATATCTGCACGTATTTGAAAAATAACACAGGGGCAGCATTTACGCTTTTATTTTAAAACCAGATTGAGGGGTCCATAGAAAAACAATGAAGTGTGTGTTGCATTTGATCACAGTGCCACAGGGCTGGGGCTACAAGAGCATGATGGGAAATGTAGGCTACAGAAACTGGCTGAGAGGAACACAAATGGATGGACCTGGCTCTCCTCCCACCCCACATAGACATAGCATGTCACCTCCATCACATGGAAAATGACCCTTCTACAGGTGAGCCTGTTACCCCAGCACATGTTTTCCACTTGGAATTCTCAAGACGACTTCTGGAGAACAGGTATATGATCTTCAGGGTCACCTTTTAGTGTGACTAACATGTACGGCACACGAAGACATGCACAAACCTTACCCTCTAGTCAGCACTGTTCACATAGAAGTGAAGCTCCTCTCTCTACTCCAACTGCCAAACACACTGCCCAAGAAGCCACGGGCCATGGCAGCTCAACTTTGTACCAGCCATGGTTTCCTCCCCTACCGTTGTAAAAACTGCCTTTTGATCTATGACCTGCATTTAAAAACTGACATCTGGTGGTTAGGGTGCTAATTAGCTATCATTTCAAAGTTATTTCTGCCTTGTTAGCTGAGTTGCTCTGTGATCAAATTATGGGATAATTTAGAGGAACTCAGGCATATTGATTGCACAATCCATAATGTGCACAGCCCCTAAAAAGCTATGTCTGAGAAACTGTACAGATTCACACCAGACAAAAAGCCAGGATTCAAATGGTGCTTTTTCCTCACTGCCTTTTATTAACTATATATAAAAGGGAAAGCTTTCAAGGACAATAAAATCAAGATTAGATGCCAGAATTCATCACATTGTTATACAGCTTGCACCCTTAATGTCTGCAGACTGGAGCCAAGGGGGAATCCTCTTGCCTATGGTGCCTAAAGTATCATTTTTCTGGGATGGCACATCCATAGCGGTGCTACAGAGGCTGGCTTCTTATTGATAGTGTCACCCACCAGGTTCAAGCTGCAGATGATGACTCTGGTAAGGGCCAACACTATCACCAATCTACAGACAGGACCTGATGGAGGGAGAGGTTCAGTAGCCTATCCAAGGCCCACAGCTGGGAACCGGCGAGGCCAAGATTCAACTGCCAGGCCTCTCTGGCCTCAAGCCTGTGTTCTGAACCCCTCTGTTGCGCCCTTCTTAGCTGTGTACTTCCTCAAAAATCCCATCTCTCTTTGACACAACTCAAAGTTTCTCCCCTTTAGAGTGAAATGGGGGTGAATAGGCAGTGTTAAAAGAAAACAAAGATACTGATAATATGACAAATAAAATGATAACATCTTACAGAGAAAAAAAAACAGCCACAAGCAATCATCATCTGTGAGAAGCCAAGCAATCTTTAAAATTAAGATGATTATGCTATCCAACTGTAAACTGCTTCTGAGCAGCGTTGTAGTCTATTATATCCCCCATGTGAGTTCCTTAGGGTTTCCATAACAAATCACTGCAGACTAGATCACAGAACAAGAGCGACTTATGCTCTTGCTAACCTGGAGGTCAGACGTCCAAGGCCAAGGTGTCAGCAGGGCTGCTTCCTTCTGACTCCCCCCAGTCAACTTCTCCCAGGCTTGTAGATGACTATCTTCACTCGTTTTTTCCTCTGTTTTTTTTGTTTTGTTTTTTTTTTCTTTCTTGATTT
>PVKN010009504.1:0-23685 GCA_004027915.1 Capromys pilorides
AAGGTCACCTTTACATGAGAAGGTAACTTTTTACTCTACATAGCTAGTATAAAATAGGTGAGAAGACAAGCTACCGACTGAGAGACAGAGTTCTGATATCGAGAATATATGAAGATCACTTAAAATCCAACAATAAAAAAAATACAATCAGAAAACAAATTAATGGCATAAATAGACGTTTCATGAGAGAAGACATGAAGGCAACATACAAAAAACATCTTCATCATCATAAGCCATTAGAAATATTAGAAAACTAAAATCAGAAGAACTGTTACTATATACCTGTCAGAATGGCAAAATTAAAAACAGCCATAACACCGAATGCTGGGGAGAATGAGGAGAAACAAGATCATTCCTACATTGTTGACAGCTAGGTAAAAAATGGCATTCCATCTCAAGGAAGCAGTTTGATAATTTATTGTGTATCTAAACATGCAGTTCCCATCATCCCAGTAATCACATTTTGGGGTGTTTTTCTTCGAGAAATAAAATAATTTCACACAAAAACCTATATGTGAACGTTCATAGCAGCTCCACTCATAATAGCCTCACACTGGTGTCCTTCAACAGGTGGAATGTTACACCAAATGCAGTACATAAATACCAGGGAACACTAATTGGCAATTAAAAGCAATTTGCTGTGGCCACAGCAACAACTTAGAGGAATCTCTGGGGAGTTATTCGAAGCAAAGAAAAAAATCCTCTAAACATGACACTTTGGTGGCATCCCTTACATAACATTCCTGAAATGACAAAAATTTCAGAAATTCAGTCCAGATTTATTGTCACTGAGATGACTAAGAACTGTAGTAGAAGGGAAAGAGCAGCGAGTCAGATGTAACTATCAAAGGACACCACCTGCATACATGAACATATGCATGGGATCAAATTGTGTAAGCTTAACACATACTTGGAGACAAATGAATCCAAGTAAAACTGGAGAGATCTGCATAGGTTAGGTAGATTGTACCTATGTCAACTTGATGGCTGTGATACTGTGCACTAGTGTTTTTCAAACTCTTAACACCGGTGAAACTGGGTAAAAGGTACATGGAATCAATCTGTCTATTTTATTTCTTACAGCTAAATGAGAATTTTTAATTATTGCAATAACAGTTTTGAGTTGAAAGGCTATATAGAACAGTAGAAAAAAGAAATAGAGCTAGTCAGTGGAAATTTATGTCTTGGCTTCAAACTCTTGCCCAACTTTTTCTGCTTGTTAAGACCTAAATGTTCCATGACAGTATCTGCAAAGTGGTTATGTGAGATTACTGCTTCAGTCTTAATCAAAATAATCTGACATATAACAGTTTGAGTGGGAAGAGTAATTTCCAAAGTATATTGATCAGTTGAAGAATTGTCATAAAAATAGCAGTATTAGAGAAGGAAAATGGAAATAGCAAGAAAGCACAGAACTTTCCATAATAGTCACACTTGGAGAATTGGCACAGAGAAGTCCCTAATCAGTATGTCCATTCATTCCATGTGTGATGTTGGCATTAAAATTGGGGGTATTTTCCACCTTCCACATAATGAGCTCTTCTATGAGTTTATTAAACTCTTCGTAAGTTCTTTCTTTTCACATTATTATCAAATATATTAATCATATAGACTCACACACAGATACATGTGGTATGAGCAAAACCTACAGTGAATGCTTACATTTTAAAAATGTATTAGTGTAAAAGATACTGTCATCCTCCTCAAAAACTCCCCTTTCCTTTGAACACACTTATCCCATTGTTCCTGGCAATTACGAAGCAGTTCTGAAAGCCCTCCTCCTGCTAGTGTTTACTTGCATTGTTCTGGTTGCCTTAATCTTCTCAATCAATTCAAAATGTTTACATTTCATGGTCATTTTGACTTTGGGAAATAACCAGAAGTCACATGGTGGCAGATTCAATGAATAGGTCAATGAGAACAAAGCACAATACTTTGTGAGCCTGCCTTGTGGTTAGGTGGCCCTTACCAGCAGCACTTACCATATTTTTGATCATGAAAAGAAGGATGACATAAGCGTGTCAGAAGCAAGGGAGAGGACTTTGGGAGATTAATAGTAATGTGTCTTTTGATCCAATAATTTTTAAAAATTTAAGTATTAACCATATTTTTTAATTACACTGAATACACACACATTAATGTTTGGAAATCAGAGGGAAAACTGCTTCACACTGGAGTCAACAGGACTATTTCAAATCTGATTCCTGGATTTATATCTTACTACATTTAGATATGATGCCACTGAAGGAATATATGCTGAGAAGACCATGATATCCGAATAAAACATGCTTGGGTTTCTCTCAGCAGCACCAGTCCACCTATGTGAGGCAGAGGCAGGCTCCTCTCAGGTCTTGACTCCTTCAGAGCCCAACCTGATACAGCCCTCTCTTCCAAAATGCTGTCCAGAGAAAGCAAGCTTCAGCACCTCCAGAGCCATCTACATTTAGGGCTGCAGGAGGGAGCCCTAGATGGTGGAAAATGGAATGTTCGCTGCACAGTATGAATGATTCCCACATAGCAGCAAGAAACAGGCTGTCCATGGTGTTATAAACACAATTTGGGACTCTACACAGAGAGTCACAAACGGACTAGTTCACCTTTTGGAAATATGTGTTCTCCCTGGAAAATTCAGCTGGCTCCTTTAGTTTCTTCATCTGCAAAATAGGTTTTCTGAGATGACAGGAGATGGTGTCTATGATTTGTTCTGAGTGCAGTCAAGGTGGAGGTGCTCAGATAGTGAGTACCCAGCACATGGCAGAAGGCACCTGCTCCCTCACTCATCTGCTCCTCTGAGCTTGCTGCTACTCACTTCCCCCCATCGCTTTCTTTTCAGGACCTTGCCAGTGCTCTCACAAGGCTTTACACTGAAGGAGGAGCAACAGGCAGCCAGCAAAAGGACATTCATTTGTTGATAATTCTACTGAATTCTTGTTACTATCAAGCTTAATTTTTATGGTCTTAGCCATCCAATCTTTCTGGACACTTATGAACTGCAGTATAGCAATAATATTAATATTCTAAGGAGGATGTATTCAAGAGTGGTAGTGTAATCCCAGTGCTTTGGGAGGCTGAGGCAAGAGGATTGAAAGTTGGAGCCCAACCTGGGGAACTTAGCTACTTGGAATGACCCAGTCTCTAAATAAAACTAAATAAGACTAAGGGTGTCATCCTGGCTACATACATCCTGGTTAAGATGTGGAAAGGACCTGGGTTCAATGAACAGTACTACAAAAAAATTGATATTATTATAATATGGAATAATAGTTACAACATCAGACTAGGGATCTGACTTCCTGAGTTTGATTTCACATCCAGTAAATAAAAGCTATATGATGTTAGACAAGTTACTTTTGTGGGCTTCAGTTTTCTTGTCCAGAGGATCCTATTTTAAAGATTCTTTTGAGTTTGTATTTCATACCAAATAGTAGGAAAACAGCACTGATTCCAGAAGAAACAGGGTGCCCTTCTCCTCCCATTCTTCAAGTAGACAAATAAGTTGGCCACACACAGCAGTAGAATGGAATCTGAGGTCCCTCAATATGTGAAGACTCCAGCTTTAGGAGGTGAGGAAGGTAACAATAGTGTGGTTAGGACTTTTTGTAACATTAGGGGAACCCGGAGCTACCTCAAGGTGCTGAATAACCTATGAGTTCATCCAAGTCTCTTTTTCATGGGCCATGGTGCAGCAGCAACACTGTTGTACAAAGCAGTGAAAACCACCCACGTTCAGAGGAAAGAACTGCCCTGCCCCTGCCATTGTGCATGACAGTAGCAGCTACTGATGGCCAGGGAAGTCCCAACCAGTTTTTCTATTCCTCAGGGCCACTGCAGGGTCTGGGGCTGCTCCCAAACTCTTTTGTCTGGATGACATTGTGAAGGTTGTGTCCCTCATGTGTTCTTGCTTCTCCTTACAGAAGAGAAGAAAAGCTATCTAATCAGTTAGAAAGGTCATCTTATCGGGCCCATTACCTGTGTTTATAGATGAAAATGCTTTGTAACATTAAGTGCTAAAACTCAACACATGAAGCAGAAGCAAAATATTTCTGTAATTGTAAATATTATCCAATCTCTTTTCCTCTCCAAACAGATAAACTTGGGACAAGAGTCCATAACTTGTCAGCAAAGGGCAATAATGAAGGAAGACAGGCAGACTCTCTTACTCACCACATGACCTTATCCTGTAGTGTGCATCATGAAACCCAAGCTGCCAGAAAGATTCAGTAATAATAAAACATAGTTTTTAAATGTTATTTCAGAATTATATTGGCTACTTTAAACTGCTATCAAATCCAAAGCTCTAGTAAGATGTTTCCCTTAACCTAATAATGTTTCCTAACTTCTAACCTACCTTCTCACAAAGTATAATCCATGCATCTAAATTAGGGAGAGAGCTTGCAAATTCAGGGTCTCACAACCACTGTTGTGGAGATTCTGGGGCTGGAGCTCACGAAGTGACATCTTCATCCATCCCTCAGCTGGCTTTGCACTTGCTTTTAGACCTACCAATTTTAATAACAAATTAATAATCACAGGTTAAATATCATGGCACATGTTTCAAATTTATTAATTTTTACTGTATTTCTCTTTTTTTTTTTTATGACCACCTCAGCCTGCCCTGGGGGTGGGGCTGGTGCAAAATGTCATGCCTGGAATCAAACTGCGGTCTCTGCAGTTACCTAAGCTTTCCTAAGCGGGGACTTTAGACTGATGAATCATCTCACCAGCCCTGTATTTCTTTTTTTATTTAACATTTTCTAGTCTATATGGAAGGTGATTAAAAATAAAACAAAAATTAAAACATTTGTTGCATTAGGACTAGAAAAATAGCTCAGCAAACTAAGCACCTGCTTAGGCAAGCACAGGGACTGGGGCTCAATCCCTGGTAACACATGGCAAATTGGTCCCACCTTTGGGCATGCTGAGCATGTCACAGAGACCAGGTGTGATGCATGCCTGTATTCCTGGTGGTAGGGAGACTGAAAGCAAGAGGATCGCTACAAGTCAGAGCTGTGTTGTGAGACCCTATACCAAATACATAAAAAATGTTTTTAAAAAGTGTTTGTTACAGTAAAACACACATTACCCTTAATACCCTCAAAATATGAGGCTTCACTTCAAACACACTTGTTCAGTGACTCTTGGAAATGTGTCTTTTCTATTTTTTAAAATTTAAGCATACATTATGTTTTTCAATTATCGTTTTACTTTTCTCCAATGGAATATATAAAAATTCTAGAAAAATATATAGATAGATTGATTGATATCAATACATGTTATATTTATGGAGATACTTACATGTAAGTAACTTTTTAAAACTTATAATGCAAATGAGGCTTAAAAAGTAGAGCCAGATTAGGATGCAGAGCTGTAAAAGGCTCAAGTCAACAGCTTCTGACATTGCCAGTTCTGCCGGTAATCCACCACAGTTATGGAATATTGGACTATGCATACAACTACTTTCTGTTAGTTCAATGAGAAGAAATATTTGTACCAATAGTGCTAGAAAAGTTATCATGTCTGCATCTTGTTCTCTGAACAACTACTATGAAGATAACAATGCATTGTATTAATTATTGTGGCTGTCCCACTAACATGTTGTGAAACTGTCTCATTGTTATTTCTTATTAAAAATAAAAAACAATAAAAATTGAAATTGAAAAAACTTATAACACAAATAGTAATTATTGTCATAAGGCCAAAATCTACATAATCCAAAGATAAGAATTTTTTAATACCTTTATTAAACCTAATAACAACTTATATTGTTGAAATATGGAAGAATAAGGGTAGTGTTGCTTTTTTGTTATTTTGCTGTTTTGTTTGTTTTCCATGACTTAAGATATTTTCTGTTATGGGTAGCATGACATTTTAAAAATAATAAAGGGGGCTGGAGAGGCAGCTCAGGGGACTAAAACGCTTGCTTAGGCAAGCTTAGGCAAGCTCAGGGACCACAGCTCAATCCCTGACACCACATGCCACACCAGCCTCAAACCAAGGGCAGGCTGAACTGGCCAGAGGCTGGGAATGGTGGCACACACCTGCAATCCCAGCCCTGAGGAGGCTGAAAACAAGAGGATCACTAGGAATTCAAAATGCATAGTGAGACCTGAAACAACCAAATACACTAATAATAATAATAATAATAATAATAATAATAATAATAACAACAACAATAATAATAGACTAAAATTATCAGTATCTTTGCCAGGCATGGTGCTGGAGACCTGTAATCCTGGCACTCTGGATGCTGAGACAAGAATTTCCTTATGAGTTTGAGATCACCCTGGGCTACAAATTGAGCTCAAGGCAGCCTGAACTGCATAGTGAGACCCTGTCTCCAAAAGAAAGAAATCAGTGTCTTCAAATTAAAATACAAGTCTTGTGAAAAAGCAAAAAGCTGAACATTTCAACTGTGCTGAATAAAAGCTGGATCCCCGTTCAAGTATCATCCTAAACTACTGTTTTCCAAAGCAATTTCCAAGGTTGCTGGCACCAGGTGGGCACCTGTAGAAAAGGGGTTTGTGTTCCCAAATATGTCTGCATGTGCTCCCTGACTTTTTATCCTTTTTTTTTTTTCAAGAGAATTAAATCATTTATTGGTTACACATGATAATGGATGACACACAGCTTCAATCCCATCTATCATTGTATCTGGTACCATTATTCAATTGAGATACATAGGCTGTGCCAACAATAATTTTTATAACCAAGTAGCTGGCCGTTTGCTTGGGTGACCTTTGCAATGGTCAAATTCAAAGGTCAAAACAGTGTCAATTCAACTACATCAAGGTTTCTGAAGATAATGACTTCTTTAACCAAGCAATTATAAAGAAATTTTAAATGGAACCTGACATCACCCTGAAGGAATTCTAACTTCACACTGTTGGGGATGATAACCAAGATGGCTTCAGAGTAGACTAACTTTACACAGCACATTTTTAAACAGAGACATTTATTCTGCATCATGATCAGACTATTTAGCAATCAACAGCATGGGTACAAAAAATGGTCTACATTAAAACCCTTTGTTGGAATGCTTTACACTTTCCACAGAATAGAAAATAAAATAACTTGTTATACAATTAGTCACCAGTACAGTCCTCGAGTTTTTTGCCCATATGCATGAGTACTGTCTAAAACATGTCTTCTTTGTAGCAGCTAGGCCCTGCCACCACTGTGCTCGGCTGAGTTCACAAATCTGTTGTATCCTGTAGCTTCCCTGTCACTTCTCTGGCTCTCCTCTCCTGCTAAGCTTTGTGTCCTGGAAGTGTTTAAAACCTTCTGCCACTGCCATAGCTACTGCTGCTGCTAGAGCCACCATAGCAACCTTGATTTTGTGGTTTGGTAAAATATTGGCCTCCACCACCATGAGGCTCAGAGTTTCTGCCTCCAGTTTCCTCCCTTCATGGGTCCAAAATTTGAAAACTGTTGTAATTGCCAAATTCTCTATAGCTTCCACCACCTCCAAAATTGCTTCCATAATTATCAAACCAACTGTAGCCATCTCTATTGCCACCATATCAACCCCCACCAGAGCTGCCACCAAAGCCACCTCAACCACTGAAGTTTCCTCCAAGACCGAAATTGTCGTTGCCACCAAAACCACCTCCACAACCACCACCAAAATTTCCCCAACCACTTTAAGCTCTTTAGCTAGATGAAGCACTAGCCATCTCCTGCTTTGACAGGGCTTTCCTCATTTCACAGTTGTGGCTGTTCAGAGGGTGGTATTTTTGAACGACAAT
Source organism: Capromys pilorides (assembly GCA_004027915.1). Taxonomy (NCBI): domain Eukaryota; kingdom Metazoa; phylum Chordata; class Mammalia; order Rodentia; family Capromyidae; genus Capromys; species Capromys pilorides. The sequence goes on from PVKN010009504.1 coordinate 7,746, forward strand.
CTTGTCCACAGAATCATGGTCATCAAAGGTTACAAAAGCAAAGCCTCTCTTCTTTCCATTGCTTCGGTCAGTCATAATTTCAATCACTTCGATTTTTCCATATTGTTCAAAACAATCTCGTAGGTGATATTCTTTAGTATCTTTAATACCACCAACAAAGATCTTCTTCACAGTTAAGTGGGCACCTGGTCTTCGAGAATCTTCTCTTGAGACAGCCCTCTTTAGTTCCACAACTCTTCCATCCACTTTGTGTGGCCTTGCATTCATGGCTGCATCCACCTCCTCCACAGTGGCATAAGTGACAAACCCAAAGCCTCTGGAACGCTTGGTATTTGGGTCTCTCATTACCACGCAGTCTGTGAGTGTTCTCCATTGCTCAGAATGGCTCCTCAGACTCTTATCAGTTGTTTCAAAGCTCAGCCTTCCAACAAAGAGCTTCCGTAGCTGTTTGGGCTCCTTGGGAGACTCTGGCTTAGACATGACGGCAGTCAGAAGGCAGCCTGATGATGCTTCCTTTGCGGTGTCCACCAGTAGAAGGGAATAAGCTACTAAGCATACTCCCCAACTCTTTACCCTTGACACCCCAGCGCTTCAGAAAGTACACATCACATTGAAGACTGAGAAGCCAGCACCACAGTAAAGAAACTTGAAAAATCTTTGATCTACGAAGCATTTTTTCAAGTTTATTTATCCCAAGTTGCCCTCCTCCCTCATTTTAAATCACTTATGTCACTTCTTGAGCAGCTCCTCAGAGTAAGCACCCTCTGAGGTCACAATAGACAATTCAGAATGTATCTGTTGAGTCAGCACTATAGAATTAGATTTAATTTCCATACCTGTCAGTCGGATAAATCCTGTTATATGGACAGAGATTTTACTCTTCACCTTTATCTGTTGAATCTAGGCCATCCAGGCCATGAGTGGCAGGAACCAAAGAGCATCCCCATTTCTTTGGCCAGAAAGCAGCTCAGTGACACAGCTTGGTAGAAGCAGGACAAGACAGAGGTGCTGTGGTTCTCAGCTTGTTTCCCTAGCTCCTTTAAGGATTCCCAGCAAAGATGTTTCCCCAGTCTCCCTTTCCAAAAGATGTTATCTCATCTTCTCCATCAATCAGAACTTTCTCTCTAATATGTTCCCCACTATATGAGGAATGATCAAAAACTGCAGAGAATGTTTGAATTTTTAAAAAAATCATTGAACTAAAAGATGTATAACCATTAATCTCCCTCATCATACTGCCCCCTTTCTTCAAACACATTTATTCCACCGTGTTTGCCACTTTCTGAAGTATTTCTAGAACTCCTCTTTCTTGAGTCTTTAGTTGCACTGTCCTGGCTGTTACAATCTCCTCACTGGATTCAAAACTTTCAGGATCATTTGATTTTTGAGGAAGAGCCAGAAGTTCTACGGTGCCAGATCCAGTAAACAAGGTGAATGAGGACACCTTGTAATGATTTTTTATAAGTTTACCTTTCTGTTGAATGGCACACAACAGAACTGTTCACCCTAGTTTTGATAACATCTCACAAAGACACTCATGAAAGAGTGTCTGAAAGCAGAACTGCTTCTAAGTTGCAAGAATGATGGGATACATGTGTAGAAAGGAAGGGAGACTACTCTGAGAGGAATGAATGGCAAAGTGTCTTTTATCATAATAAACATTTTTAATCCAAATATTTGTTGCATATTTCAATCACACCTCACATGTGTCTCCCCAGGTGATACTTTGCAGGACCCCACACTTGCAGTTCTATACTACAAGTTCTGAAATTCTGCACACTGGGCACCATTCAACATCACAGCGCAAAGCCACTCTCCTCCCTGTCACAGCCCAAGGAGGGTTTTGTCTGTACATCCTGTTTGGTCCACAGGTACTGTTCATCACTGTGCCTGTGCCTAGAACATGCACAAATAGCGTGGCACTTAGCGAGCATCTGATGAGCATCTGCTGAAGGAGCGAATTAGGTAGAAAGCTTGACCATGACCACATCTAATGTCTCCTGATTCCAGAGCATCTCAGCAGCTGACTTATCAACCTCATATCAACCAATATCAACTTATCAACCAATTCCTTCTTTATCCTTATTCTAAGATGAGCAGACTCCTGAACTATGTGGACATCTTCCACATACGTACTCCTATTCTAGAGCAGAGGCAGTGTAATGTGTTCAAGGTTTTCCCTGGAGGCCCATAAGCACTCAGTGAGGGAATCTGTCTTTTTCTGTTTTCTGATGCAGTAACAGAAATAGCTCAAATTGAGTACTTTACCGAGAAGTTTATTCAGCATGCTGCTTTTATTTTCACTTTTTTTTTTGGTTAATTTTAATGAGAAAGAAATAGCAATGAGATAGTTTCAGAACAGGTTAGGACAGCTAGAATAATTAATACATTGCACATTGTTGCCCTCATAGTAATTGTTCAGAGTACAAGATGCAGTCATGATGTCCTGTCTAAACACTATTAGGGCAAAACTTTCTTCACACTGAATTAAGAGAAAGTAGCTGTATGTATAGTCCAATAGTCTATAATAGTAGTGAGTTATCAACAGAACTGGCAATGTCAAAAGCTGTTGACTTGAGCCTTTTATAGCTCAGTATATTAATATGACTTTACTTTTCATACCTCATGGTTAGACTTTTCTGCTGGATGGTTAAAGCCAAGATAAAGCAAAACCTATATAATAAAATATGTAACTTTTGTGTGTGACAAGGACAGTCAAATTTCCTCAGGATTTACCCTGAAACTATGTACAGCAGTTTGTAGATCTTTTGTCAGTGTCAGCCATCTGGATGAGTCATGGCCATTGCTTGACTAATTTGCTCTCCATGAAAGCCTGAGAGAATGTTTTCTCTTTAGGTGACTCTCCTTAGGCACACTATGATGTTACACTCAAGTGCCTATGTTATAGAAAATGATATCATTAAACTTCTCTCCTGGAGGGTTAACAACTTAAGTTTGCATACCAAAAAGTTAGAAAAAAAGAAGAGCTACAAGAATAGCCAATATTGGGAACTCTGCCCCCTCCTTCCCACGCTGACAGACCAGGCCAGAGCCCAGGTAGGACCTCTCCACTGGCAGGCGCCCCCTGGCCTGCCAGCCACTGGAACTCCGACCCTGCCCACCCACACTGACCAACTGGGCCTGCACCCAAAATGAGGCTGCTGCCAGTATGTCCCTGGCCCAGAGATCCTGCAGCACTACCTAGAATTAGAAGGGCAGGACAGTGACCTTGATCTCCGTCTTTGGAGCTACTCCTTGGTACTGTAGTTATAGGGGAAAGAGGACACCAGGGTAGCAGTGGAATGTCCCCAGAACTTGGAGCCACTGAAGTCGCCACTGAGTCCTGTTATCAAAAGGATACATTTGTATAGTCCTCCTTCTCTGATAGCCTATGTCTAAAATGTTTCTTTTTTTTTTTAAGTCTTGGAAAAGGGCAAATATATAAGTGTGATTATATAGAACTCAGGAAGAACTCCTGGTGTTTAATGAGTGGAAAACAAACACTGATTGGGACTTGTTAATATTTCTTTATGAAGAATAAAAACAATGTTTATCAAGGTGCCTAGATTTATCCTATACATAGTAGGTGCTTAGTAATGACTTTGGCTTGATTTATATGAAAGCATAGTACATTTAGCAGCCTTGATCCTATGTGTCTGTTACAGGGAATGTGTGCCAATTTGATTCCCACAAAGGACAGGTTTAGGCTGAGTTACCCAGCTACTGTTGACTTTAACTTCTGGAATGTTTTCTTCCACATAAATGATTTTCTTCTGATTTGAAAGTGCCCCCTTGGCAATGGTCACACAAACATCAGTCAAAGTAAGTCCATATTGTCACATCAAACATGCTGGAATCAAGGTCACAGACCAAGCATGCTTTATCTTTCATCTGTGAAGGTCTTAGTGCTGCTTAGTGCTGCTTAGAGCAAGTGTTGTGCATGGAGGAAGAGGTACCTGGAGGATAAGCAGGAAGAGAACTTGGATAAATTGATTCATGAATTGATAATTAATTCCACCTTTTCAAAAAAGTTGTTAAATAAACATAAAATAGATGTTTTCCACGTAGCTCTAAGCTATGGTCTTTTAAGATCCTTCCAAGAAATACTTAAAGTGCATTAATAAATAAGACTATCATAAAAGAAAAAAGATCTCTGGTAAGTTTATAGTTTGGTTTGATATTTGTCAAATGTCAGCTGACTTGGTGTCTGGTGTATCAATGACGTATGCATAGTGAAGCTCTGTGTCATTTTATCTCCACTCTCCCCAATAAGTCATGTGCCCAGTGTTAGAGAAGGCCATAATGCAACTTTTGAAGTGATGTCACCGCTGACTCAGTTTGGGAGGACTATGGATCCACCCCCAGTTGTGTGTCATCGGGCACCCGCACTTCCTGTCTGAGAATTACCAGGGGCGAACAAAAATCCCAAGGGAGAGCATTCATCTGCTGAATGAAAGCCTGGAGGGCAGTACCAGAGCTGGATGCCACATGGCACATCCTACAGCTGGCCATTCACAGCACAATTTCCAGCATCCTCATGCTTGGCTCTTTGCCATGTTGAAAACTTAGCAAAGTCTACCTTTTGGAATCCCAACCAATGTTTCATTCTAAAAGCTCCACCTGGGATCTGGAATAGTCTCAATAGAATGATTTCTCTCATTCTCATTCCTGAATCTTGGTGCACGTATGATGCATAACCTCCTAGTAACCTGCCTCAAATGCAGCAGGAGGGGACTGATCTATCTTCGGAGGTGTAAAGGGCATTTTCTTCCCTAGCACTGACCAAGGTGACTTGTCAAGATCATTTCTGCTACAGGCAGGGCATCGAACTACTTGTTTACCTTCTGTAGTAGACACCTGTTGTAATTCATTGTAGAAATCTCAAGTTGGACACCATCTCCCACTTAAAGTCTGTGTGAGGATAGTGCATTTCCACCACAACTGCTCTTTAAAGATGGCTGGGCATAGAGAGTGAAGGGGGCAAATAAAACAATTGATAGAGAACTTGTAAAGAATTATTATTCTCCCTGAAGAAGAGCTGTGTAAGTGAAATAAAAAAATATATGGAAAATGCATTTAGACTTAATGCAGTTTGATCTCCTTGAAACTGTCCATATAAATTCTGATAGCTAAAGAAAACTGTACAGCTTTTCCATGATCACGTGGCATTTTATCTTAGTTTACAATTTTATTTTTACAACTGAAATTTTAGGTCATTACTGGCAGGTAATTACTGGTTGGCAGGTCATTTTTTAAAATAGAAAATCAAAGTCTGGAGAAATAGCTCAGTGGCAGAAGCACCTTCCTGGCAAGTGTAAGGTACCAAGTTCAATCCGCAGTACTGAAAAAAATCCAGTAAAATAGAAAATCATACCAATCTTGCTTTTCAGTTTTTACTAAGCTGGCCAGTGAGGAAGAGAAAAGAGAACATATCAGCATGTGATGTACCAGCTTTGAAAAATGAGGATAATTTACGATCAGATTAGAGATTGCAGGTCTTCTCTTCATCAAGATTTTCTATCATTTCTACTTTTATAGTCACTTTGGAGGACATAATTTAACTAATCAGGAAGCTAAAAAGATTTATTATCCCCAAAAGGGGATTAATAAAGGAAAAAGATCCTAGTTTATCTATTGAAACCCACTTCAAAATTTTTTAAGAGAGTGTTATTGTGAATATAGGAACATTAGCAACAATGATCATTTATAAAACTATTTTTAATTAACCAGTATATGTCAGTGCTTTGACTTTCTCAGCTCCCTGAAAAATAGGTTTTGCAGGGTAGACATTCTTTACAATTGAGTAAGTTGTAGATGTCGGGTTTAAGGCCACCTGGATAGCTGGCAGAGCTCATGCTTAGATCCACCCCTTTGGATTTAGAAGCTCAGAGCTTTATTCATGCTCCTACTGCTACCTTCCAAGAACCAGAAAATGGGATCATTACATTGTGAGAACTTTCAGAAATAACTATATTTTCAGGGAAAGAACATTTTCAAAATAAGCTTGCCCAAAAAGGGGTTTTTCTACACTTACTGTCAGCAGTGAGGCATAAAACTTGAAAATGTCTTAAAGGGCTAAGGTGGAATTTTGATGCTATGAGCCTTCTAAATACCCCATTGTCTCTGCAGGAAAGGACAATTCAGTCTTTGTCCTGCCAGGGCAGTTTTCATCAGTCCCAGATCCCTGGAAGGCCCTGTGTCTCAGAGTGGCTGTTGTCTTTTTCCTGCCACAACAAAAATGAGACATATCTCACAATTAGGACACAGCCTACTCAGTGCTCATTCATAGATTCCTCTGGAAATTAATGTCTGGTTACTACCATGCTCCCAAGGAAAAAAAAAAAGTTGTGGCTTTGTCCAAAGAGTTATTGGAAATGGAACTTGTGAAAAACCCTTCCTCTGCAATGTGCATCCAGACAATAATGTTTTGTAACACTTCTGTTTGAAGTGTACTGAAGGGAATTAATCATTTTAGTTAACAGAATTGCTCTTTGTTATGTAAACGTTGTAAAGTCCACCTCCCCTGACCTCTCGCATTTGGGGAATTTGCTGTTCAAAACCATCCTCTTCCTGTGGGCACCAGTATTCTTAGGGCAGCTTCTAGAACCAAATTACCATTTGACCTCAGAGTTCCTGCCATGGCAGGATGGCAAGGCAAGCACTCGCTGACCACTGTAAGATGTATACACACACAAGTCCATTGCCCAAGAACTGATTAAGGGCAATGAGTATTTGATTACTCATTTCTCCTTTTCTTTGGCTGCCAGCCTCTACCAAAAATGATCACAACTCTAAAACTATACCATTGCTATATTAATACATTTTCGTGTAATTTAGATATGTGTCTTGTGCATGCTTAGATTTAGACCCTTGGAGAAGGTAGATAATTTCATCAGGTTGCTTTGTATGTGTGTATGTGTGTGTGTGTGTGTGTGAGACCACAGTTCAAACTCACAACCTTGCACTTGCCAGGCAGGCACTTGTGCCATGTAGCTATCTCCCTAGCCCCTCAGAGTGCTTATTGATTAATCTATTTGTGTAGTACTGATATTGAACCCAGGGTCTACATTTCTTTATTGTTTTTCTTTGAAATAGTCTTGCTGAATCACTAACTTACCCACACTGCTTTTGGACTTACAATGGTTCTGCTTCAGCCTTCTAGAGCTCTGGGATTATAGGGATGGGCCCGTTCCTTTTGAATGAAGTTTGACTTGGGCTGCCTTGTAGCCAAAATGACAGGATGACTCAACTTGTAAGTAATAAAGATGGGTTGAAGATAGTTTAGCTCATATAAAAAGAAGCCCAGAGGAATCTCTCTCTACCCTTCTCACTACCATATTTCTTGCAGAGATGGCAGGATGACTCCTGTGCTAATGAGCTTCTCAGCTTCATTGCCCATGCCTAGGTAGTGAAAGGTCAGTTTCCTACAGCAATTTTGTTTTTGTATTGAGTTACTGGGGGTTGAACTCAAAGCCGTCATGCTGAGCTACGTGCCTAGCCCTGGTTTAGTTTTTTTTTGAGACAGGGTCTGCTAAGTTGCTAAGTTACCCAGGCTGGGTTCAAACTTGCCATCCTCCTGCCCTAGCTCTGAGAGTGCTAGCATTATAGACCTGTGCCACCATGCCCAGCTACATGTACATTCTCAGATTTGTTATTTAAGAAGCAAACCAGGCAGGTTGCAACCATCATCACCACTTCCTAATCCCCGCTAGAAAAGGAATTCTTTCACTATTTGGTTTTCTGAGTATCTCTGACATAGCTGAACCACCTCTTCCAGTGTGAGCCAGAAGATTTGTCATAGATAGATAGAATTATCCACTATTATCCCTGCAAAAAGAAAAAAATTCTTCAGATTATGCCCATGAGAATCTAGAATCTTTCGCCTGCTTCCTTGAACTGGAGGCAAAAAATGGATCTCCTGAGTCGGTGACCTCTTAGGGTTGGCTGTGACATGGTCAGTTTCTGTGTTTCCCAGGAACTTATACTTCATAAGTCAATTGTTAGCATTAAATCATTTAGATGTCACTCCTTCAAGAGTGACAGGGGCCAACTAGGCATGGTAGCACATGCCTACAGTCCCAACACTTGTGAGGTGGAGGCAGGAGGATCATCACTAGTTTTGAGACCATCCTGGGATCCATAAGGAGTTCAGGTCCAACCTGGATGACAAAGTTAGACCTTGTCTCAAGCAAACAAGAGCGACAAGGATCATGGCAACATATCAGCACAACATTCAGAGGATGAAAATCAAGAAAGATCCGAGGGCATATCCTCTTCCACCACTCACATTTGACTTACACATATGTGCACTGCATGATTTTGGGTGCTTTACTGAATGTCTCAGGAATTATTTCTCGTCTTGTATAATAATACTGATATGTGATAAAACTGACCAAGTTAACATATAGTAAGGTGGGACTTTGACACATGACACATTGTAGATATCAGTAAATGACATCTGCTAGAGTTGTTATGAAACAGTCATTACTGTTATTCCTTTCACATTGAAATAAGTCCATTTTTTCATTGTTTTCCAGTGAAAATTAGATCATGTCATGAAGTGGAACATAATTTGTTTTAAATTCTAGACTTTTTTCTGCCTTGGGTTTTAAATATGTGAGTGTATTACCCCACTATGGAATGCCCATTGTCATCAAGAAAACATATGTGAGAATGTAATTACTGTTTTGGAAAAAGAAAAAAAAAGAGAAATCCTGGGTGGCAGAGGGAGGGAGATCAAAGTTGAAACTCAGCCTTAAGAGATTTAGCAAGACCCTGTCTCAAAATAAAACTAGAGAGGATGAAGGGTATAGGTTAGTTTGAAGGCCCTGGGTTTAAAATCTAGTACCACGCACAAAAAAAAGAAGGAAAAAATAGGGAAGGAGGCAGGGAAAGAAGGAAGGAAAGAAAAATATAAAAGGAAGGAAAGAAAGGAAGGAGGGAAAGAAGAAAAGAAGGAAGGAAGGAGGGAAAGAAGAAAACTGAAAAATTATAAAAGCAGAAAACTTAGTTTCTAATATTTCTTTCTTGGGGTGACAAAAAAAAGACTTTACTGGTTTCACACAAACTTAATCAGCCATCTGAGTAGCACAAGATTACAGCTCTGGCCCATGAGTGTAGCACAACTGATAATTTTGTAAATGCAAAAGCTGGCTGCCGGGTAGTGTGGTCCAGCACGCGATCACCTTGTAACTCTAACCCAAGTGCTCCAGTGTTCCATGACCTTTTCGAAAGCCAACTGGAGGACAGCATACTTATTCACCAGCAGCGGGCAGATACTGTGGCTCTTGAGCAGAAAGGACAAGGCTGTACAGTCATTTGAAAATGTATCTGCCAAGGTATCTGCCAGCCCATCAAATGTTCAGTGGTAAACAGGTAACCTGAACAGGCAGCGTTCTGCAGTCAGGGAGCAAAGGAAGATCCTGACCAGAAGGGAGGAGAGAGCTTGCCTGATTCAGAGTGGGGATGCGGGGGCAGCTGAACAGGCTCCACTGACAAACACAGGAACTTTGGCAATGATCACTGAAGTTCTGGGTCCTGGGGAGCGCTTCAGGCCAGCCTAACTAACCAACCTGCACTCCAGGTTCCCAGAGGAGAGAAGCTGCTGCAAAGCCAGCTGCCAGCTCAGATGTGATTTTGCTTTTCTAACCTATTGATTACAACAATGTGTAAATGAATGTAACTGAAGCTTACACTTGAAAAAAAAATTACCAGAATTGGGTTTATTTTATTTACATTTATTTATAAGACATTTATGAATTTAATACAGAGAAATAGAAAACAAATGATCTCTCATCTAACTGCCCAAATAGCCCTATTTACATCATTTTTAGACCTTTTCATCTAGCTTAGTACATGGGTGGGAAAAGCACACGTTAGAAGCATGCAGCAGGGTCTTTGGACACAAGGTTAGTGCACTTTGTCACTGGCACCAGCTCCTGGATTGAAAGGCAGCATCAACACCCCTCCAAAGTCTCCTCCACACTGTCTGGGCCTTGCCCACCTCCAGGCCAGTGCTTGCTCACAGCAGGGTTCCATGTGGCCTTGCCATGTCCCCCTGCAACAAACAAAAATAACACTGGCTACAGGATCATCAGAACCATGACGTACGGCAAATTAACTGGAAAATAAAAACCCTTTCTCTCTGCTTGCTTTCCCCTAAATATAAAGTGTATTAACATGCCCTTTGTTTTATTTTTGGCTTTTTCCAAGAAATTGTTTGTTTCATTTATCAGCATTATTACCTCTTCTTCGCCTCCTCCCTCTTCACCTTTTGCTTTTCCTCCTCTTCTTCCTTTCTCTTTTTTTTCTCTCTTTTTTTAATGTGCACATTGTGCACACAGGTGCGTGTAGCCATATCAGGTGCTAATCTTTTTTTGAACCTTTCATGCACATGCGCACACACACACTGGTTTGTATAGGTTTCCTACTACTCTTCTGAAAGTATTTCAGTGGAAAAGAGAGGGAAAAGATGGACATTTTATACTTTCTTAACAAGTTATGGGCTTCATTAGTAGGAGATAGGGGAAGAGAGAACACCCTTCTCTCTTCTGTAAAAAGATCAGTGAGGTCTCCTGTATACTTCCTGCCTCTTCTCCAGATTTCGGGGTGTGTTTATAGCAGAGGCCACTGAGATATCCCCCTCCCTTGCAAAGGATCCCTCAAGCTTACCCCTCAGGAAACTGAGCTCTCAACGGGGGTGGCCATACAGCCACACACAGAAAAGCCCTCCTGTGAATGGTGGTATTTGTTGGTGTACTATTTCATTATTACTTAATATTTTCTTTGCTATCAAGTTGAAAAATGAAAACTTCTTTTCCCCCCAAAGCAAAATACCTAGAAATCACCTATATTTCCTTCAGTGAACTAGCTTAACTTTGTTTTTCTTTGGCAAGGGAAATTGCCGTCCAGAAGGGCATTTTCCCAAGACTGTAAGCCTATTTTGTTTTTATTTGAACATATATTTTTCCAATAGGTGGCACTAACGTGTTTAGCTAGAGCTAACAATGTCCATAGTGGGGGAAATGGAAACCACACTTAACACTTACCAATAAGTTTCTCACACATTTTCAGAGGCCGTCTTGATGTCTCAGCAACTGAAATAAGGTCGCAGGACAACCAAACTAACACTTCAGAGTCTGGCCCTTTCTTAGTGCATAAGGAGAAAAAGATGATGGTGAGAGAGTGGATTACCACAGCAGTGTTCCATCTGTCTGTGGTTTAGTTCATGGAAAGCAATGTTAAACTCTGAATTTAAATTTAACAATAATATTTCCCTTTTATGTATAGCTGACAACAAAGGAAACAGCAGGAGTCTAAATGGCCCATAAGATGCAGTAGATCTGACAGAACTGATACTGGAGGATCACAAATTCGAGCTCAGCATGGCAATTTACAACTTAGCAAGACCATCCCAAAATAAAAATAAAAATAAAAAATAAAATTAAGAAGGGCTGGATGAAGCTTAGTAAAAAAGCTCTGGGCTCAATCCCCAGTACCACAAAAAGCAAGGAATGCGTATGGATGATTGATGTGGACACCCGCAAGAACCATGTGTCTATTTCTGGTTTCCACCCAATAGAGAGAGACAGAGAAAGAAGAGAGAGACAGAGACAGAGAGAGACAGAGATAGAGACACAGAGAAAGCCATACCAGAAACTCCTAGCTGACACTGTCTCTGAAGCAAAGGCTGCTCTGCATTCGAGGTCAGTTTCTCTTCTGCCCCTCAGCATTTCTGTACAGGGAAATGTAGATCTATTCTTTGTGCTCTTCAATCCTGAGGAACTCAAAGTGGTTCTGCCTGGGGGTGCCGGAAGTGAACTGAATACCATCTCCACTCCTCCCATTTCTGCCTGCATCACCAGAGAAGATTCATCTGTACAGATTTGTTTATGTATCTGTCTATAAAATGAAGTGGAAGATAATGTCTGCTCCTCAAATTTCTGAAGGGTAAACAAAATCCGGACATTTTCAAACCACTAGGTTTGTGTTGTAGATTTAGAATCTTATGTCTTACAATTTAAAAATTTCAAAACCAAACATAAATAACTTCAATGAGCATCACTGTATTTTGAAGGAAAGGCAACATATAGATTCAAGGTAACTATGAAATTGTTAGCTCATTCAAGAAGTGTTACCTAATAATAATAGAAGAACTGGAAAATTATGAAGAGGAAAAGATGGGGAGTGAATGGCCCACCATAGGAGGGATAACCTCAGTTACCATACCTTTAATACTTTGGGATATCATGAATAGCATTTTTAATAAATTTTTTTATTAGAATGCAATAAGTAAAACAAGGCCACTATTTAGTGAGCTAAGAGAGCCTCATACCTTATAAATTCACTTAAATGGTTAAAAGTTTAACTTGGGGTAGAAGGTTCAACTAGATGCCTTTGAAGTCCTTTCTACAACTGAAATTCTATGGTGTTCTATGTTCATTCAGCCATTACTTATTGAGTATCCACACATGAAAGGCACTGCTATGTACTGAGATATACACTGGTAAACGAAACCGACAGTCATTAAACAAAAAATCAGTCATTTCTGTCTTATTGTGAGATTATTCTGATAGAGCAGATGAGGTATCTGTCTTAAGGTAGGAAGTTGGAAAACTGTTGAACATGGAAAGAGAATCAACTGGACAAATGCAGGGAGGAAGTCAGGGAAAGAAAATGGCCTGTGCCAAGGCCCTGTGGCAGGGAGGAGCCCCATAGCATCTAGGAAAGAGCACAGTGACAAGGATGATACAGAACTTTGTAAAGTGCTCCTGAATGATGAATGGACTCTTGGGACTAACTGGTTTGTTTAATTAAAAATAAGGTGGGGTTCTATTGAAGAGTTTTAAACAAGAAGGACCTGTTGTTCAGATTGGACTTCTATGTTGCAGCTAAATTAGAGGTGACAAGAGTGGATGTGTAGAGGCTGAGACTCCATTAAAACAGCTCAGGCAAAAAATGGTGGTGGTGGCCATGGATGTGCAACATAAACATTAAGAGTAACATCAGTGGGGTTTGGTGCAATTGAATGTGGATAGACAGGGAAGGTAGTAGAGAGGTGACTTCCAGGCCAAATGTATTGAAATAGGTAGTTGATACACACATGAAATTTCAGGGAATATGGCTGCTCAGACAACAGGAACATATTTAGTCCTTGCTATGGTTCAGGCTCTATGCTAGGCACAGAGAATATAACAGGAAGCAAAGCAGACCAGTTCCCAAATCACCCAAACACATTATGAAAAAAAAATTCAGACCAGCTGTCAGCAAACTACAGCCCTCACCAAATTTGGCCCACTGCCTTTATTTTGAAAATAAAGTTTTATTGACACAAGCCATGTCCACTTATTCACATACCATCTATAGCAGCTTGCCCCTGAAATTTGAAGTTCAGAGGATGCAACTATGATGGCTCAGCCTGCAAAGATGAAAGTTATACCACCCACCCTTTACATAGAACTTGTGAACCTGTAGGCCACATATATGCCAATTACACCTTTCTATGATTTCTTGAATTACTTTGAGAGACTTAGTCAAACTCTTTTATTCATTTTTCCTAGATGTAAAATCAAGATAGCATTAATTATGCTAGCCATGTGCACATAGAAAATATGCAAGGATTTTGGAATACATAAAAATAAAGGTTTATCAAAACATGTAGTGAAAAGGGCTGGCCAAATATTTCAGCAGATTAAAGCACCTGCAAGCAGGCACAGGGGCTTGGAGTTTGATTCCCCAGGGCCTGTGGTGCCAGCCCTTCCGCCAAGGATCCCTGAGAGGGCAGTTGAGATTGGTCATGGTGGAATGTGTCTGCAATCCCAGTTCTTGGGAGGCTGTAAGCAGGCAAATCACATGAATCTGATCTAGTAGTGAGATCCTGAACACCTTGTAGACCTTTCCCTAAAATAAAAAAAAAAAAAAAGTAATGAATGTTTAAGTTTTAAAAATGTATTGCTGTAAAAGAAACTACATTAACCCCCTCAAAATACTCTCTCTTGCTTTAGGCACAATGAACTCCAGTATTTCATCATGTTCTGTATCAGTTCTGGAAATCCTCTTTTGTTAAGTGTCTACCGCTGTGCTGTTGTGGCTACCTCGAACATCCGGAATCGACTGGAAACATTATTTTTCATTAGACCTTCAGGAAAAGCCAGTATTTGCAAGGTGTTACAGCTGGTGAAAAAGGTAGATAGGAACACTTCAAATGTTTTTATTTTGCAGACATTTCTGTAAGCATTTTGACTCACTCTAGAAAAAACAAAATAGCCATAGAGAAGCACTCACAAAAGAGGACATCCAGAGCTGCTTCAGAAAGTGGCAACAGTGATGGGATGTGTTTAAAACAAAGGAGCATTGTGAGAGGTATTAAGAACAGTGTTTCCTTCACTATAATAATTTTTTTAAATTTTTATTTAAACATTCACCATATCTTTTGATCATATTTTATACCATGCTAGAGCTAGACATGAAAGAGGACTGTTTTGATCTAACTTTCCCTTGTCTTCCATTTAAGGTCCTAGGCCTACTCTTTCAACCTGGAAGTGCTCCACCTTCTAAAAATGTCTCTGCTGCAGTCAAATACAACATTATCTGTGTCTAGGTTGTCACCTACTATTCTATTTCTGCTCGCCTCCATTTCCTTATATTGACTGAAATCCTGCCCTACCATGCTGTTTCCCAAGTGCTGCCTTTTTCAGGGAATCTTTCCAAACCAACTCAGTCACACTGAAAACTTCCCCTGGATCCCAGGTACTTTGTTCTAGGTGTATCCCTCTCATAACTGCTTTTCTTCAATCTGCTATCTCACTGGTGATGAGACAAGAGACATGAACAGAGTAGAAAGAAAACCCATGAAATGGGAGAAAATTTTAACTGATTGTCCCTCAGACAAAGGACTTCTATGTAGAACATATAAAAAATTTTTAAAAGTCAGGCCTCCAAATTGAAAAACTCAGTAAAAAACAAAATCAAAAATTGCAAATGATAAAGCAATATATTTTAAAATGTTCAACAGCTTTGGTTATTTTGACAAATATGAATTGAAACAACCCTGAGATTCCATCTCACCCCAGAAAAAAATGGCTAGGGATTATGAAGATAAAGGAACCCTTTTCCATTGTTGGTGGGAGTTGGAGACTTGTTCAACCACTATGGAAACCAGTGTGGAGATTCCTCAAAAACTAGGATTAGAGGTTTCATTCAACTCAGCTATTCCCTTCTGGTATTTTTCCAGAAGAAGTGAAAACATTCTGCAGTGATATTGTACATCCATGTTTATAGCAGCACAGTCTGTCACAACTAAATCTTGGAAACAATTCAAATGCCTATCAACAGAGGAATGGATAAAAAGATGTGGTATTTTTATACAGTGAAGTATTACTCTGCTATAAAAAGGATAAACTTGAGGCTTTTATAGGTAAATGGATGTAACTAGAGATGGTGTTCATAAGTGAATAAATCAGACCCGCATGTGTAAATATCATATTGTCTCTCTAGTTTAAGAACTTGAAAGAATACATAAGATCAAAAGGTACAAAAGATATCATGAAAAGGAAAGTGTTCAAAGGGAAGGGGGACTGGGGAGATAGCTCAGTAGAATAAGCATTTGCCTGGCAAGCGCAAGGTCCTGAGTTCAATCCCTGGTTCCACAAAAAAGAAAAAAACAATAACACAAAGGGAAGGAACAACTGGGATGAGGGAAAGGAGAAAAAAAAAAAGGATAGAAGAAAGGGAAATAGAAATATTTGTATAAGGGCCAGGGAGATAGCTCAATAGAATAAGCACTTGCCTGGAAAGCACAGGGTTCTGAATTCGGTCCCCAGTACCACAAAATAGAAAGAAATAAAGAAAGAAAGAAAGAAAGAAAGAAAGAAAGAAAGAAAGAAAGAAAGAAAGAAAGAAAGAAAGAAAGCTTTGGTGATTTCTGCTGGTCTGTTGAAAG
>PVKN010009505.1:0-23682 GCA_004027915.1 Capromys pilorides
TCTAATAATTTGGGGATAGGATATCACACAAAGTTCTAGTATGTTGTGGAAATGGACAATGTCCATGAGGCTTACCGGTGGCCAGGTGTCACTTGTGGGACTGAGCTACTGCTATTTCCATGATATCTACCCTGTAGACTCAGACAGAATCATGACCCATAGGGTACAAGAAAAGTATATTTCTAGTATATGCTGATAGACATATTCTGCTGCTGTATATAGAAGAATTGTTGAAAGACTGCTTTTGTACACCTCTTTTTCTCCTGTGTTTAACCATTTGCCCTATTTTGTGGGTTCTATCCATTCTTCTTCATGGTCATTTTGATCCCTCTCTAAAATATCTTTTAGTAAAGTGTGCAGGATTGGCTTTGTCATCATGAAATTCTTTAGTTGTTCTTTGTCCTGTAAGTATTTTACTTCTTAACTGAATTTGAAAGAGAGTTTTGCAAGGTATATCAGTCTTGGCTAGAATTTATTTTCTTGTAAGACTTGAAGTACTTTGCTCCATGTTCTTCTTGTCTTGATGGCTTGTAAAGAGAAATCTGCCATTATTCTGATGGGCTTTCCTTTAAAAGTGGTTTCTTTTCTCTGTTGGCTTTCAGTATACTGTTCTTGTGCTGAATTTCTGGGATCTTGGTTATTACATGTCTAGGTGTGGTTTTAATTGGGTTGATGTTATTTGGAGTTCTATACGCTTTGGTTACTTGAATGTCAAATTGTTTTCCCATATTTGGCAAGTTTTCTGCTATTACTTCTGTCCATATTCTTTTTATATCATTTGTGTAGACTCTTTTCTCACTGATGCCTATTAGTCTTATGCTGTTCGTCTTTGCATCATCTTGCAGATGTTGCATTATTTTTTCTTGTGTCCCAGTTGTTTTTAAGAGATCTTTTCTTACCTTTTCTTTAGCTGCAATGGTGTCTTTAAGGTCTGAAAGTCTGTTTCAGCTTTCATTGAAACAATTTTGCCAACTGTGATTGAGGTTTTAAGATCTTGTATAGCACTTTGAATCTGCTTCATACATTCTGTTACTTTCTATATTGTTCATTCCAGGATTGCATCATTTTTCTATTCTCTTCTATTTTTTTTTATCAGTGTCTTCTTTAGAAACACTTAATACTTCTTTTATTATAGATATTATTTCTTTTTTTAACTTCAGAAATTATTTCTGATCTGATTTCCTCTATACCTTTCTGCAGTTGTTTCTTTACTTTGGGTGCTATTTTTTCAGAGATCTCAGGTGTGTGATTTCCAATTTCTCCTATGCTATTATCTCCTACATTTGTTCTGGCTGGACTTGGGGCCCGACAATGCATTTTGCTCCTTCTCTTTGTCATTTTATATAGCACTGTCTTCTGACCTTTGGTGGTGTAGAGCTTCAGTAGAGTTCTTACCTTAGCACCAGATCTGGATCTACCAAGTTCATACTCATCCAGGTGGGTGTGGCTTGTGTCTGGCTGCTGTGCTTCACTTCTTCCTGCTGCAGCCCTTGGAGGTGAGCCTGTTGTGCTACTCTGGCAAGATGTCCTGCTCCTGGATCAGCTGCATGGGTCTTGTCTCTAGACTCCCTGCAGGGAGTTCTGCAGCTATTTTCCACATGGGGCCTGTCTGATGGATGAAGTTTCACTCACATGCTGGGTCTGGTTGCTGGGTTGAATGAGTTTCCGATGTTCTGAGGGTGGTCTCACTCACACCCTCAGCCTGGTTGCTGGTCTAATGAGTTTCCAGAGGGTCCCGGTCATCTCACCTAGTTTATCTGACTTTTTACATGGGGTAGAAGGCATGATAAAACTAAGTAGCTCATGTTGGAAGGACCAAGTATTTAACATGTAGTTTAATAATATTCCCTGTGCTAGCAGCTTATGCTTTTTGGCCAATGCTCTCATATTCCTTAGTAAATGTGTTGGCATCATTGACCCTGAGCTGCAAATGGCAGGGCAACCTGCACTGGGTCCTGGGGCCGCCCACCTTGACCTAGGGGCCAGGTCAATGAGTGGATGAGGGATCCTCCTCACTCCTACGCATAACATGTACTGAATATTCTCCCACTGATGGGCCTTTCATTTCTTCACTTATCACGACAAAGATGTGCTTTGCACCTTTTGCAATGGGAACAATACAATACAGGATACATTTTATAAGATTATTTTGTAATCAGTCCAAGAGTCATCTATAAAGAGTGCAAGAAATCTGTCCACACATTGAAGACTGAAGAAACCAGCTGAAGGCCTGGATCCTAATAACCTGCACGAGTCTAGCTGAAAACCTAGAGCTCATAAAAATACCTCCCATAAGTATACCTGGAGGCTAGGAGCTTACAACCATGTCTTATGCAGGTCCACTTCATGGAGCTACATTGGAAAGGCCCACAAGTCAGTGGTGGAGTCTAGGGAGTCTATGCCAGTGGAATGAAGGATCTGTGCTAACAGGCTGACAGATCTAAAGTGGAGTCAGGACAGTGCGCAAAGTAAGAACCAATTCTCAGTGATGATGATGAGGTCCTGAGCTCCTCCTCCAACAAGAACAGCCAAGTTTGCCAGAAAAACCAGCATGACAAGGTCCTCCAACAGAACAGATGAAGAGAGAGGGCCAGCTGCTTCCAACAGCTCCAACAGATTCTCCCAACAGCTTCCCTAACAGCCTACCGACAGCTTCTTGGTTCTGCCTCTGATGCTGCTGGCCACAATCCTCAGGTGGGCCTCTCACCCCCAGCACCATGCTACTTCAGTTCAGCTGGGTGTAACAAGTTGGCCACTAGTTAGCAATCCACTGCAGACATATAACTAGGGAACATTTAACTTTCAACTTTTCTGTAAGAAAAATAATAGCCCAAGAACAATAATGAATGGCCAGTGTCCAGTCTCTCTCAGGGGAGGTAGTATGCAGTGCCAGGTCCTGTGGGACCTGGAACAACATGACTTGTCTAATGGGCTAACTGTTACTCAGCTCCTGCTTATGGTTGCCACAAAAGAAGGTCCTACAGTGTCAGATATTTCAAGTTTTAAAGACAAGCTGGAATTCTGAATTTTTCTGTGAAATAGTCTGACTTCAAGTGGCAACCCATTTGGGAGCAAGAGAGAGGGGAGAGGACAGGAAAGAAGGGAAAAAATAAAACAAAAAAATGAGGAAAGAAGGAAAACATGTAAACTAAACTATTAAATGGGGAGAGGAAGGAGCAGTTGGAGGATATGAATGGGGAAAAATCATATCATGTATAGATACAAATTCTGTGACGAATGTGATCACTATGTATATCTGAAATGTACCCATAAAAATCTAATTTTAAAAATGTCTATTCATTTAAAAATACTGCAAAACACTGGGCATAATGTCATATGCCTGTAATCCCAGCACTCAGGAGACTGAGACAGGAGGATCATTGTAAACTTACATTGTTTACAAAGTGAACGCAAGCCCAGCCTGAACTGCATAGGGAGATCTTGCCTCAAAACTACATACATACATACATACATACATATGTACATAACACAAATCTCTTTAAACAACATTGTTATGAGAGTAACCGGCCATCCTGGTTCACCTGGACATGGAGAGGTTTCCTGGGACATAGATCTTTCAGGGATAAAATATGGAAAGTTCGAGTGACCTTGGGGTTGTTGATTCTCCTAGAATGTGGAGGAAAACAAGAAAACCTCTGTAGACCAAATAAAGTCTGTGGGTAGTTAGTCTGGACCTCTGCTGACTAGGATAGCAAAGTAGAATAAGGACCATAAGCTGTATTTTCAAAAGTGGGAGAAGATATTTAACTAAGATATATATCAGAGAGCCCAGGCCCGATGGCTGCAGCCTGGTTACCAACAGCTGTGACCCAGGGATCCCAGGGCTGTAGTCCTGGTTTTCAGCTGCCCACACTCAACTTTGTTCAGCCAAGAAACACATTAAGCAGAGAGTGTTTCCTCAGAGAGTGGGAGGTAAAAAGAAGCAGAAACTGCAAAGAGGCTGAATTCTTTGAAAGTATGTGGACAATTGTAGGAATTGTTGAAAGTTGATTTGGAATTTTTGAACAAGTCTATTTTTAGTCTACTGATGTTTTGTAGCTGCAAAAATTAAGATTTATTTTCAAGTTTTGCTTAGAAAAAAAAAAAACGCAAACAGAAAAACAGATTTTGTGTTCCTAAAATATGACTACCGCCGAAAGGGATGCTCACCACCTTGGAGTCAAGTCTTCCCACACAAAGTTGCGAAAATGATGACCCAGTGTCCCAAACCTGCTAGTGGCTGAAAGATGCAGCGTGTCCTTGCTCAGATGGATGTGAGGGGGCCACCCACAGAATTATATGGAGGAACACACAGGTCCCCAAAGATGCAGTTTCTAGCTCAATGAAGAGTTGTGTAATAGAAAGGAAAGCAACCATTAAAATATAAAACAACAGAAGCTATTTCAGTATTCTGCCTTTGCTTATGAAATTAATTACACAATGAGATGTTCACATTGTTGAAAATCAGTGCCAAGTCATGCAGCAAAGGGCACTGAAATTGGAGAAAAGGGAGTCCTTTATCAACAGCCTACTAGGTTGTATGTGAGCCATTTCTTGTGAGCACACATTAAAAAACTACAACTTGCAAAATATAGAAAAGAAAATTAACAATAACCTTTACAACCACTGCTATAGACTGCTATTTATTTAGATTTATTCATCAGTTCTGGAGCATCACTGCTTCATAAAAATTCTCTTTGAAGTCAAGACAGTGAACTCTGCAGTGAGAGTAAGCCTGTACGCCCATATGGGGCCGGTAAAAACAAGGTTGATTTTATCTTGTTACAGTGGCATGTTGCTCCAGCCAGAGAACTGGTTGGTCATATTTACAGCCACAGAGATATCATTAAGATTCAAAGACTCACCATTTCCTCGTTTTAATAATTAGAATCGTCTTTCTAGAACTTGCCTTGTTTGGAGCCAAAATGAAACAGATAGTTGATCTTTGGCACTTGTTTGTGGAAATTCCAAACAAAGTAAGATGGAGGCAGTGGCTCTGCGATGTAAACGTCACACTCACAGACTACAGAGGCCAACCTCATTTCCTTGTAGACGCTAAGATGCTCCCAGAAATAGAGGACCAAGGGTAGTTGTCAAGGGAGCTACCATAAAGATTATGGGTAGGTGGCATGTAGTCCACTTAAATAGGCCACTTAAATGGGAGCTTGGCGAATAGGCCAGAGTCAGAATGATCTGAAATGTATGGCAGCACCTAACAATTAATTTATAGTTAAAGACTGGATCCACAGCTGTATGTAGGCTTGCCCTACTGATTAGAACCAGGAAGGCGGTGAGTGGAAAGGAGCGCGCGAAGTCCTTGATATTCATTTTTGAGATTGCTGATGTAGGAACAGGAGTCCCTAGAACAAAATAATGAAACCTCATTTTAGGTTTCAGGCCAGACTTTCTGCTAGGACATATCTCTGAGGGATGGTTTGGGCCCTCTGTCTCAGAGGTAAGTTCTAGTGTTGTTGTGTGTAAGCTTAAAACGAGAGATATTTATTACCTTACGAATTTTGAAGGTGAAGAATCAGGGAAGTATTCATTTAGGTGCTTTTGACTTGTGGTCTCTCAGGAGGTTCCAAAGTGTCAGCCAGGGCTCTGTGTTCTGAACCCTTGACTGGGATTCTCCGGCCTACTTCCAAGACATTGCATCATTGGCTCAAGATGACTCCTTCTCATGGCTTATTGGCTCGAGGCCTCCATTCCTTCCATCTTAACTTGGGCCTGTCTGTGAGCTGCTTAATGCCTTTAGGACCAGACAACTAGCTCCCTCAGAGTAATGAGTGTAAGAAAAAAGGGAGAACTGCAATAAACATGTCTTTCTGAGTTGTGTTTCTGAGATTGACAGAGTATGACACCGCCAAGTTGCTTCAATGTTTTACGTTCCTAAGAGTCACTCTGCTGAACATGGCCTGCCCTTCCCTGGGGTGGCCCATGTGTTTTTACATGAGAAGCAACCAAGTCTGCATTGGAAGATGTGGAATGTCAGTAATGGCTCTGGCACCAAAACAGGCAGGTGCCTCTTAAACAAATGACAGTTATGCATTGTTAGATATTGAGGTAAATGATAATTGTTTAAATTTTGGGACAGAGAATTTAGTAAGCACTTAGCCCAAACTGTCCATTTTACAGATAGCAGCTGGGGGCATGAGAAATGAAATTCCATGGAAAGGCTTTGAAATACTTATACTTAAAAGAGTCATCATCTTTAATTAAATTCACTTGGTGGATAGATTACTACAGTAGGGGATTTTCCAAATTCATTGTGTGCAAAGACAAGATAATAGGCTGGCAGTGAGGAAAGTCGAAATCTGAAGCTCAGCAATCATTGAGTAATGTGAATTTGAGTACAGAAAAAAAACAAGATCATAAACATAATTCTTCCACACATTAGTGGGATAATGTGTTGTTGGAAGCAAATTTCTTCATCTGAGCCTTAAAGCTGTTATAAAAGTAACTGAAAATCTTGGGTAACTTGCTTAATCTTGCTGAGACCCATTTATTCTGTAAAATGAACCTGACCATAGTAATCAGGTAGGATTATAGTGATGATTAAAAACAAGCTCTCCTAAGTGGGTGTTCACTAAATGGTGACTGATTTTATCATCACCATCGTTATATTTCATTTCAAGGCATTAAATTAATGGCCAATCTGCAGTTATTCTTCTATAGGAGGATTTTCTTCACCTTGATTTTCAAAAGTACTTGGGGTTATCTGAAGGTTAGGGTGGACCTCGTAGAGATCCTGCATCCCATTCCATTCTTGTGAGGTAGTGTTTCTCCTGAGAACACATGTATCAGATTGATCTGTTCATTTGTTTACAAAAATGCAGAATCATGCATTCTATTATAGATGCAATGGGTTAGTATATAAGGATGGAACTCTGTAACCTGTGTTTTAGAAAGCTACTGAAGTTCTGATCCTGACTTTTAAGTTATATGGCGCATGTCTCCTCTAAAGCTTGAGAACAGTCACTATGTAAGGTGTTTTGGGTCCTCATGAGGTTTTCAAAGATAAGGCAAACAAACTGATCTAATCCAGAAGTTTCTAAAATTTAGAAGCCCTATATCCTCACCAACAAAATATTTTGTATAATGTAATCTAATGATTATATTTTTGTTCATATACTTATTTTTAAATTGTTTGCAAATGCCACCATACAATCAAATCAGGAACATTATTAAAACAAAACAGAAACCTAGAAAGAGATAAGAATTTAATTCGAAAGAGTACTCCTTGGAATTCGTGTTCTGTTCCCTGAAGGTCATGGTGTACACCAGAGGTGGCCACAAGGTCACTATGCTTGTGCTTGTTCAGTCACTTACTAAGCAAATGTTGATACGGTTGTTTCCACTGTCAGCTTGTTCCAGGTGCCGGCCACGGCTCCCTGTCAGTGATCTCTCTTGTTACACTGGTGCACTAACAGCATCACCATCCTACCGTGTAAGTCCTTTGATATTCCCAGGTTGTGTGGGTAGAAGGCTCAGGTCATCCCCCCAGGCACTGGGAACAATGCTGCATCTAGTTCCAGACATTGTTCAAGGGCAGACATATAATTTAGAATATTTGGGTTTGAAGGAAAATCTAAGGTTTTATCATTATGTCATGAAGAATCTAAATAAGAAGGGCAAGTGGCCCTGACTGAATTAGAGAGTGCCAGCACGGGGAAGGTCACGTGGCACAAGAGAGGGACGTGAGAGAACACCGGGTTTGGTTTGGGAGGTCTGTGTGTGTCCTGGCTTCCCTCCTTATTGGCCGGGAGACCATCTGCAAATGTTTGCACAACTGGGCTGCTGTTTGCACTATCAGAATAAGGATAATAATATATTTTTGCTATCATAATCAAGTGCTCATCTTTGATAATGATCTTTCTGAAGTTCAGGTTCAATAACTGTCAATCACTGTAGATTTATTGAATGCATAATGGATATTTCAACTCATTACCAGGTAAGAGGAATTTCACTTTTTCTAATTTCCCTGGAACATACAAGATTTTATCCTCTTGGATTTAACAATGGCCCACCAATCTTTCACTCCTCCACTCCCACAGAAGCTAAATGATGGGACTTCTGCCTGCTTTTGACTCTTTTGGCATTTAATTCCCTTAAACCTTCATTCCTTCATCTATAAACTAAAGATAATAATAATATTCACCCATAACATTATTGTTAGCAGTAAAAGAAATACTTTATGTAAAATTCTTGGTATAGTTTAAACAATGAAAGTGAGTAAATTACTCTTATTCAACTTAAATGGCAAATATGGCAAGGGTCTTCTTCTTCTTCTTTTTTTTTTTTTTTTTTTAACATTTTAGCAAATGCAGACTCCAACTTGTAGAACTGATTAGAACTGTACTTTACTTGTTGATTCCAAAAATTCAAGTTATTTGGTCTTGCATCTTTGGTATGATTAACTCTCTAATATTGGTCAGACAGAATGAAATTAAAGATTAAAAGCTCATCAAGACCAGTTGTGTTAAGTGACACACACCTGTAATGCCATCCCTCAGGAGGCTGGGACAGGAGATTTGCTATGAGTTTGAGGCTAGCTTGGGCTATGTAGTGAGTTCAAACCAGCTTGAATTAAAACTTTATTTATGTTATGGCCAGCTTAGGCTGCCCTGGGGGTGAGGCTGGTGCAGCATGTGGTGCCAGGGATTGAACCGTGGTCCCTGCGGTTGTCTAAGCTTGCCTAAGCAAGTGCTTTAGATGGCTGAGCTATCTTACCGTCCCCACCAGCTTGAACTATGTAGTGAGACCCTGTCTCTAAAAAATAAATTATAAATAAATAAATTCAGTTAGAGAATGAGTAGTGACTTGCTTGGTAGGGTGAAATTTTGGGTTATGTTTGAGATTGGTTTAGATTTAAGAATGGTTTGCCATATTAAGACTAAATATTTAGTAGGCACTAAAAAATAGAAAAAATATTATTAATGCGATCATGACCTTATGAGCTGGTAGTTCATAGGCACAAAAATGAAGCTTTGGTCCTGACTTTGAAGTTATATGGCACACATTTTACACTAATATTTAGTGAGAGTGAATTTATTCTTGTTACAGAAGCAACTGACGTGTTAAATCACTGACTGACAATGTGTCTAGCAGTTCACTCAGCCTGAGTTATTCAAGGGCTATTTGATTACACGAGTACGTTTTAGCTGGTCATAATTTACCCTCATAAGAGGTTTGCGTCATTACAAAAAATGACCGAAAGACTGACCGGTCTTTGGGTGAATTTGCATGCTGGTTTCCTTATATGTCTAAGCACAAACCTAAGCTTTAACACATAAAGCTTTCTATTGCCTGAGCTTGAAACTGGTCTTATTGATTGATTTATTGATCAATTAATTGCGATTGCTCTACCATTGAGGTATATCCCTAGCCATATTTGTTATTTTATTTTGAGACAAGATCTTGCTAAATTGCCCAGGTGGGACTCAAATTTATGGCTCCCTAGCCTTAGCCTCCCAGAGTGCTGGGGTGATTGGCACGTGCCACTGGGCCTGCCTGAAGCTGACTTTATTCTGATTTCTCTTGATGTTTGAATGTTGCTCACCTATCCCTGTAGAGTAGTAACTTCACAGGATATTAGGACAGAAAAGAATTTAGAGACATAACTTTAAGACCCAGCTAAGCTATCTGATTATTTTCATCAGCACCAGAATGGAGAACAAACGTGATTCTCATCTCTTCTCATGGTCCATTTCTTTCAGTGCAGCTTCTTTCAGTTTATCTGACTTTATTTACATTGTTTTGTTGGTCAGAGATATAACCAGCGTGGCGAAAGCGGATGAATCTGAAGCGCTGTATGCAATCTTTTCCCTAGAACAAGCCTTAATGTATGTGTAGAAACGGGAATTTCCAGGTTCTCGTCAGCAAGGTGTAGCACATGGGCCTTGGCTGCGCTGTTACCATTGTTGCTCTTATAGATGGAGAGTTGACAATTTTAATGAAAGCTCCCATTGAGAACATTCATGGTTGACGCACATATTTTTACTTCTTTTCTACCACACTGTGACTTAGATGAAGTGATCCTTAGTAAATAATTTACATCAGGATGTACTAAACTATCTGAACAAAATTCATAATTTTTATGTTTAAATGTCTTAAAAGACCTAAATATTGATTAATGAATTAGAATTTTGATGAAATAAAAACTCATCAAACTTCAGTGAGGGAGAGCTATTATGAATGCTAAACTGATGTTTTTGGAGTTATAAATATTGCATAGTAATAGCCTGTTTTATGTTTTTGAAATAGGGGATACAATTTAGCAAAAATAAAAGTTAACAATTTGTAAAAATAGTCAAAGTAGGTGTGTGAGGGTAGTATCAGAAGACAGGCTTCCAGGATTATCTCTGTTTATAGAGAAAAACGAAGGAGTAAGAACTTGGATATACCAAAAGAATAACACCTGAGAAGTAAACTTTGAAACAGGTGTGCCATATTGCACATTGAGACAGTATGAAGTGCCAAGAATCTTAAATTTCTAGGAAAAAAGGTAGATGTATGAATGTCCTTTCTTAGTTTCTGTACTTAAACTTTTTTTTTTAATTTTAGGGAATAGTCTACTGGGTGTTCAGGTCTCACTACTAGATCAGACTTGTAGTGATCTGCCTGTTTACAGCCTTCCAAGAGCTGGGATTACAGGCACGCGCCACTACACTCAGTCTTAATTGCTATCTCAACATGCCCTGAGGGCGGACCAGCCCAGCAGGCCAAGGTGTTGAACCCCAGGCCCCTGAACCCACTTGTAGGTGCTTTAATCTGCTGAGCTATTTGGCTGGCCCTATGCTTAAATTTTTACTCCACTTCTCAACAGAAACTTTCAGGAAGGTCATCAAAGAATGTCCATATACCAAATTCCTTCCGCAACTAATGTGACATTTGACATTTGACATTATTGATCACTTCTTTTTGGAATTTTGTTTCTTTTTCTTTTTTAGCTTCTGTAATGTTGCCATTGGATGGTTTTCTCCTGCTCTTCCTCTTTCTTTATCCACACCTGAAATAATAATGCTCAATGTTCTATACTTGATCCTTTTTCCTTTAACACTAAAAAGTTATAATCATATAGTATGAATCAAATCACACATAAGCATGGCAGGAACTACTAATTGATTTTGGCAAATTTCTATGAATCCTGATTCTATTCCTAGAATTCTCAAAAATGCTTCAGGCAGCCATCAAATGGTCAGGGCTTCTAACCGAGAAGTAATGTTTTCCATTCGAGCTTGGATGATCCCTTCTGGAATCGTGACTCTACATTCCAGACATCCTGGTGCCCATTTATTAGTGCCTATAATATTTTGCACAATGCTTGCAGAACATGGTTTGGATTGTATAAATATTTGAATAATAAATGCTAAAATGTTACATTAGCTAATAATATCTAAGTATGATTTGACATATCTTAAGAACTGAATGCAATTAAAATTGAAATGTAGTGATCACAGAGAGTATATAAAATACGGACCTTCCAAGGAGGTCTTTATATTTTGTAAAAAAATTATTTCTGAACAAAAAATGATTCTTTAGTGCTATGGTCATGGAGCTGGTGTGGGTGGATGGCCTGCACACAATAGAAGGGAGGAAAAGAGGCTTGCTTCCCCTCTACCCCATTTGCTCTTGCTCTTTCTGCTGTCCTCTGCCTCCTTGAAGTGTTTCCTCTGTGCCAGGCCACCCTGCCGTGGAGCCATCTGATTATGGACTGAAACCTCCACAAACTCTGAGCTAAATAAAGCTGTTCTTCCTTAATTTTGAGTATTTTGTTTCAGGAATGAGAGAAAAGTATCGAAGACATTATAGACAGTGCTTCAAAATGATACTTAAATTAGTAAACCTATATTCTCTTTCATAGTAAGAAACACTTTACAGAGCTTTGGAAGCCTGCATTACAAGGTTTGAGTAGTTGGTAGCAGGCCAATCTAGTGGGATGCTTTGCTTTGACATAAATTCTTATCCTGTGACCAGTGAGAATAAAATGTGCTATTTATTCCTAGCCAAGGTTAAAGTAGGAATATGTAATTTTCACTGTGTTTTGTAAATAAAAAACTTAAATTTTTGGGGCTGGGGAGATAGCTCTGTGGCACAAGTGCCTGCCTGGCAAGTGCAAGGTCGTGAGTTCAAGCTCCAGTTTCGCAAAAAAAAAAAAAAAAAAAAAAAAAAAAAAAATTAAAAACTTAAATTTTTAATAATCAGGGTTGCAGCCTAGTATTTTCCTGAAAATTAATAAGTAAACCCTAAAATGTTTACTACAAAGATGCTTTCAAAAGAACATTATATATATATATTTGGTACAGGGTCTCTCTACACAGCTTGGACTCGTAGCAATCTTTCTGTTTTCAGCCTCCCCCGTGCTGGGGTTACAGGCACGCACCACTACACCTAGTCTCAGTGGCTGGCTCAGGGCACCCCTGGGGTGGGGCCTGCATGGCATGTAGTGCCAGGGATTGAACCCTGGTCCCTGTGCTTGCCTAGGCAGGTGCTTAGTCCACTGAGCTACATTTATAGAAATAGACTAAAGCGTACAAACTTTGAGTGTAATTTTTCTCTTTCCTCGTTGTCTTTTTGAGACAGGGTCTCGCTATGCAATTCAGGCTGACCTTGTGCTCACTTTTATAGCCCAGGCTGGTCTTGAACTTGCACCGATCCTCTTGCCTCAGCCTCCCAAGTGCTGGGATTACAGGCCTCATTGTCTTATTTTTAGCCTACTATGCAACAAAGAAGTATTTTCACTAGGGTAATGTTGCCTTCAGTTTATTGATTTATTGTTGTCTTTATCATTTTTTCTCTATTCCTAGAAAAATAAAGGATTATCTAGTCTGGTGTGCTAAATAAATGTTGGGTGTTAGTACTGTGCATTATCAAAGATACTTGGCTAAGAGGAAAAGTTTACATTTTTTTCAAGGAATGAAACAATGCGATATTTTTTAAGAGGCTGGTTTGAATTTCCAGGGGCGCAAAATGTGCCTTAGCAACTCACACTGCATTTATACCAGTGAATATTCTATTTCAGGGCACAGTCAGACAACAATACCACAGCATAGGGTAGAAGGACCAAGGCAAAGAGGCTCAGATAGGCAGCATTTTAAAATGTGACCTGTAAAAGGTCACTTGATTAATATGTCACAGGCTGTGCAGTTTTTGTTGCCACTATTCAACTCATCCATTATCATGCCAAAGTGTCTGGAGATAATACAGAAAACAGATGTGGCTACATTCCCACAAAATTTTATAAAAATGAATAGTGGCCTAGATTTGTCCCATGGGTCATAGATTGTAGACTCCTACTGCAGGGGTTTGGTTTTGATGCTCAGCTAATTTTCTTGATGTTGCAAATTGCCCTTTCTTCTTATTTTGTGCCTTATCCTCTAGTCTTACTTTTTAGGTTTGCATTTTCTTGAGTTTATTTTCTTTAATGTTTTGCTGTGAACACACGGAGAATTTTCCTTGGGTTATTGTTTCTTTTACACAAGATTTTACGTTTGCTTTTTTTGTAGGTCTTATTTTTTCTTCTCTTTGGGTGGTATTATGCTGTTACTTTTTATTTTACTTATTTTGGGGGGCTCGTTTGATTCACTCTGATGTCGCTGCATTCTTCTGGATGCATTTCATCTTATGAGAGGTTTTATTTGGGGATTGTCTGCTGGCTGCATACTGAGATTGGAGCTATGCAAAGTATTTGCTGGAAGACCCCAGTTCATGGTTTGAGAGTGTTAAATTTTCTATGCCAAAGAGCAATCAAGGAGCTGGCCAGATAGCTCAGTGGGCTAAAGTGCCTGCTTAGGCAGAGCGCTTCAGCAGAAGTTCGATCCTCAACATGCCCCCGAGTCTTGTTGAGATGGTGATTGAGATTGGGCATGGTGGCACATGCCTGTAGTCCCAGGGCTTGGGAGGCTGATAACTGGAGAAGCGCTATGAGTCCAATCTGTGTAGTGAGACCCTACAGACCCTGAAGACTCTAAATATATTTTTAAAAAAAGAGTAATCCAACTAGTTGAGAATTTATTTCATTCTTGGACAAATTCTAGCAGGCTTTAGTTTATTTTTCCAATTCTTAATGGAGTCTTTCCAAAATGACAAAGCCTGGAATATTTAACACCTTCTAATATTGGATATTCACTCTATTATTTCACTTTTCTTCAATTTGTTTTTCTTTTTGTTTTGAATTTTTCTTTTTGCTTTGCATATATTTCTTTTATAAAATATATTAATGAGAATTTTCTGGATTTTTTGGATTCAAAATATTAATGCACTATTGCCTTTGGTAGGTGACGAGGACTAGTACATACTCCCAACTTTTATTACTTTTTATTTGTCTATTTCTATCATAAACTAAAACTCTATTTGTTTGGTCACTGTGGAATTTTCTTCCTACTGCTGCTTTGCACGTTGCCGATTTCCTGTTCTGTCCTTTTGAGAGCAGTATCACAGGTTGGGCAAAGACACAAACTTGGAATTACTGCTACACGGCAGGGGCAGATCTCAGGCCTACCATTTGCTAGCGATGATTTGTGCTTCAATTTCCACATTTATAAAATGGAGACAACAGTAACATTGTTTTGCATAAAGAGATTATATTACTAGATGAGTTAAAATGTACGGAGTCCTTAGAACAGTGCCTCAAATATACTTAGCTCTATTTATTTATACTTGTACTATTATATAAATATTGGAATGTGTGATTTTGTTACTTGGTTCACTCTGCTACACTGTTTCTGAAGTTCTATTGTCATTTTTATTACATGATTACATCTAAAAAGTTGATTAATAGGCTATGTTAATTACTTACAGATATTAGAAGGGGTAGAAAAGAAAAGGGACCATGAACAAATTCAGCAAGTAGGTAGACTGGAAAGGTTTACCTTGCACTCTTGCTTATAAGTTACATTAATTCAGTTCAGCTCAGTGCAACCTGATCGCTTCTGTCACCTTCCTTGGTATGCGACTTGACTACTTTAGAGTACTTATTTTCTACTTTATGTTGCTTATCTCCGGTAGGTTTTCTGTTTGTTTTGAATTTTTCTTTCTGTTTTGCATATATTTCTTTTATAAAATATATTAATGAGATCTTTCTGGATTTTCTTGACTCAAAATATTAATGCACTGTTACTTTTGTTAGGTGATGAGGACCAGTACATACTCCCAACTTTTATTCCTTTTTTTTTTTTGGTCTTTTTCAGGTGGGGTCTCACTATGCAGTTCAGGCTGGCCTTGAGCTTACTTCTGTAGCCCAGGTTGGTCTCAAACTCGCACCAATCCTCCAGCCTCAGCCTCCCAAGTGTTGGGACCAACTTTTATTACTTTTTGTTCATTTCTGTCATAAACTAAAACTCTTTAGGCAGCATTTCCTGATCTTGTCTTGTGGTCACAAACGCCTCTTTAAAATATCGTTCAGCGCTTGGGACATGATGTCAGTTCCAGATCTTCCTAGTTTTTGTGCATGTGGAGCGACAAGCCTCTGCTTTCCCACTCTAGGTAGCGGAGAGGTTGGTCATTGTTTGTGCTTTCCTGCAGAGTTTTAGGCACAGACTTAGCTTTCATTTTATTTCTGGGCTTAGGGTAAAATGAGCCTGTCAAAATAAGGAATATTGACTTCTCAGAAACTTTTTGCTCTATAAAGGTTAATGGAAGGTTTTCAAGAAGTTGTATCGTGACTTGGAATCTATGTAGAGGCATCATTGTTTATGGATATTTAGATGTCCTATTCCCATATCCTCTTACAATAGGAAGACTTCTTAAATCTTGATATTATATAGCAAAATTGATATTATGTAGCAAAAAGGAAACTCACTTTATCTGTCTCTGACAAAAATATTTCTCATAGTGTATATTCACTTTCTTAACCTAATGGGACAGATGAAAAAACTGGCTTGAATTGGCATTGGCCCAAGGACCTAATGTGAAAAAGAATTACCTTGATACCAGTTTATTTTGTACTTAAACAGATTTTATTTTTTCATGGCAGAAAATTTGTTTCTTCAGCTCTGATTAATTGAAGGTTTGATATTTTTTCTCTTTGCTCTTGTTTACACTACCACACTACAGGGTGTGACCAAAATATTTGGCCAGTCTGGGTCACTGTGGCTCATGAGGTCGGGTACATAGGTAGAGGGTTAAGATTTCCAGATTTTTGTGTAGCCAGTCCACATAAGAGCCAGATCTTTTCATGTCACATGTACTCCATGTCTCTGTGAACATGACAACACTGAAAAAAATGAGAGTCTACTTCTTTAGACAAATTAGGCAGCATTTCAAGTATTTACACTAATTCTAATAATAATAAACATACTGTACTTCCAAGTTGCTATTACTCTGATTTAGTACACTATTTGAAGGCTTTTTAGTCCTTAACGATGCAGTGGTAACAGGTGGAAGTAGCCTTTCTCCGTGCTACTCTTCCCTCCCCTCATTTCCTCAGAGGTGACTGTTCTGAAGATGGTGTAAGCATCAGTTTTATAAACCTAGGTGAAAAACTATCACCCCAAAACTAAGTGACTTAGCCAACTCAGAGCTGGGAGTGTAGGTCAGTTGCAGAGTACTTGCCTAGCCTGCCCGGGACTCTGGGTTTGATCTCCATCATGGAGAAACAATGCTGACCAACCCTTATTGCTCAGAAGACCGAAGGTCAGCTTGGCGGTTCTGCTGATATGAACTGGCGAGACTTACTTTTCTCAGGCTTGCTTGTGTATGTATGGTCACCTGGCTGGTCAGTGGGGTGCTGGCTGTTCTTAGCAGGGCCTTAATCACATGTCTGGCGGTCGGCTGATTGTAGGGTGGGGCAATGGGACTGTCTGGGTCATGGGTTGCTCATCATTGACCAGAGTAACCCGAGCTTACTCACAAGGTAGCACTGGGGTCTAAGAGGGAGAGCAGAGTGGAAGAGTACAGGACTTCTGGCAACATGTTTCTCTCTGTGCCTCTGTTGGGGAAAAGTGAGTCACAAAGGTGCCACATTGAAGGAATGGGAAAACAGATTTCACTTTTTGGTTCAAAGAGTAGTTAAATATGTAAGGGGGAATGGGTTTCAATAAAAAGTGGAAACTGTGCCCAAAGGTATATGACACATATCTTTGTCTTTTGTATTTTTTTCTTTTTTAAAATTTTGTGGTGCTGGGGACCAAACCTAACCTGCTTGCTGGACAAGTGTCCTACCACTGAGCTAAATCCCTAGCTCCTAAATCCACACACTTTTAATTTAGCTAAGCATTGCTTAGTCAAATTGCTCTCCTAAATAGGTAGATAAGTTTACACACCCAACTAGGGTGTATGACAGCTTCATTTCTCCTACAACTTGGCAGATTACACTTTGTATTATGAAAGTTCTTTTTTCTTTGTGCAGTCAGTTGGAGGCCTTTTCTTCTGTGCTGGGGAAGGAACCCAGGGGCTCATGCACGGTGGGCAAGTCTTCTACCACTGAGAAACACCTCCAGCTCTGAGTGCCATCATTTTAATTGCATATACATTTAGTAAGGCCACGCTTATATATATATATATATATATATATATATATATATATATATATATACAAATTTGCCAGAGTTGGGGAGAAAAGTCTTCCAGGCAGAAAGAATAGGTAGTGCCAAGATTCCAGGATAAATATGCTTGAGGAAGAGAAAGGATTCCAGTGAGACAAACAGAATGGGGAAGGGAAAGTCCCAAGAATTAAGCTCAGCACACTCACAGTAGGCCATTGTAGGGCTGTTGACTTTGGTTGTGGCACTGCAGGATTCTAGATAGTGTCGTAATATGATTTGACTTACGCTTAAAAAGAATCATTCTTACACATAGAGAACTCAGTATGGGAAGTAGGTAGGGTGGAGGTATAATAACAGGGCCAGTGCAATCATCCGGGTGGGGGATATGGTAAACAAAGGCAGTGGCAGTGTAGTATGAAAT
The DNA here is from genome assembly GCA_004027915.1 of Capromys pilorides. Taxonomy (NCBI): domain Eukaryota; kingdom Metazoa; phylum Chordata; class Mammalia; order Rodentia; family Capromyidae; genus Capromys; species Capromys pilorides. The sequence goes on from PVKN010009505.1 coordinate 17,905, forward strand.
ATGGCTGCATTCTGTGTATATCTTATAAGTAATGTCAACAGAGTTTCTACCAAATTCATTGTTAGGTGTGAATAAGAGAGGAGTCAAGGATTTTGATGTGAGCAGCTGGAATAAAGAGGTGCTAGTAGCCAGTCTGGGGATGGGAGAAACTATTTTATTTTATTTTTTGTCTTTTTGAGACAGGGTCTCGCTATGCAGTTCAGGTTGGCCTTGAGTTCACTTTTGTAACCCAGGCTGGTATTGAACTTGCTCTGATCCTCCTCCCTCAGCCTCCCAAGTGCTGAAATTACAGGTGTGTGCCACCATGCCTGGCCAGGAGAAGCTGTTTTAGATGAACAGGAAGACATGATTTGGGCCATGCTGAGTTTGAGCTGTTGGTTAAGAAGAAATAAGTCGGGAGTCTGGGTGGAGGGGAGGCTGAGGATGGGGATATAAATTTGAGAATAATCAGTATATATTTGGCATGTAATGTGGATATCAGATGCATTCAGTTTCTCAAAAAGTGTCCAAAAACTAAACTTCTTATTAAGTTTGCATGAAGAACCTTTTTGGAATGTTCTAAGATGGATTGTGGTATAGTTGTGTGATTGTAAATACACCAAAAGTCATTGACTTATAAATTAAAACAAGCAATGTTTATTGTACTATAAATTATGCCTCAATATAACAGACGTAGCTATTTTAAAAAGAAATCAAAGAGCTGAGGGTAGTTAGTAGAAGATATTTAAGCAGGATCAGTTTTTAGAAAGTAAAACGTGAGACCATACGGTTCTGGGAAACACTTCAGTATAATTCTTTTTTTTTTTTTTTTTTGGTCCTTATTTATATTTTCACAGCTAAATCCTGATGGGAGAAATTAAAATTGTATTAATTGTACTTATAGAATATGTTCCTAAGATTAGCATTCTTATTCTGCTGGTTTGTTTTGGAGCTAGCAAATAAGTTTTGCTAGATAGAATTCTCTCAGACTAAAACAACTGATGAATATTGGAGAAAAAAGTAATGAGAAGTGGGAAAGGATGACTTTGCGTGGAGGAATTTTGCTAAAATGGGCTCTGGAGGTGAGAACGTAGTTACTCCTATGTCTCTGTACTCTGGTGCACACCCAAAGCCGTTGGGGCTGGCTGTCTTTGTAAGGAGAGAAACAAAAATTGCAACAGTTTACAAAGGCATTAAATAAATGTTGCACATCTTGAAGCAAAGGCTTTTTATACCTGTATAAAGGGGCCTAAGACATGTAAGTTATGCTTTACGACCTCAGAGATTGTTAGAGTAAGTGCTACTAGTTGATGTCTATCTTTTAATATAAGGGCTCCAGTAGCATTATGCAAAGCAGCGCAGGGCTTGAGTCATTGCTTCACAGGAGCCTTCTCTTTAAAGAGTTTGGTGTATTGTGAAATGCATGAAGTCATTTCTTGGGGCGTAGTTAGTAAGGCAGGATTACAGAGAAGGAAATACAGTTCCTAGTATGGGAAGAATAACTTGTCAGCAGGTACATATTTTCATTCATGCTGAGGAATTATGTAGAAATTTGAAGCCCAAGTTGAGAAAGTCAAAAATAATTTAGGAATGTTGAAATACAAAATCTAAAAAGTGAGGGAACAAATGTATCCTAGGTGGCACAATATGTCACAAATTTGGTCTTAAGGATGATCTAAGTGAGTCAAAGATCCAAAAAGGATCAGATACTTGCACTTGCATAAATGGAGTTTAGAGCATAATTCATTTTATTTGCTGCATTAGTTGGAAAGGTAGTGTTCGTTTCAGCACACCTCATGTAAGAAATTCGAAACTATTCAATTTCCAATTTCATTTGGTTAAGTGGAACATTTATTGGCTAATCAACAAATCACAGGAACATATAATAACCAACTTGAATATATTGCTGTTGTATTTTATCTTGTGATCAGGCCACAGCCTTGAGGAGGAGTTGACATCAGGGAGTGATTGGAGATCTGGTGTTGAGGCAGGATCCGTGTGGGTTGGAAGTTGGCAGGAGGAACTAGAAGGGCTTGACTGACTGGAAGATGTCTCTAGTAAGATGGCAAGCTAGAGTGGGTTCCTGAAGAGATGGGAGGGACACTTGCAGAGGGACCATGCAGGAACCAGCCCAGAAACCTGGATGCTGCACTTCCTGTGGGAATAGTCCTTCTAAGTCCACTTGACTTCTAAGTGGATTTCTTGTCTGTGGAGGCTGCACTTGACCACCCATGGGTTGCCTGAGATAGTCAGTGGTTCCAGGGAGTGGGTACTGGGGTGGAGGATGGGGTTAGCTGTTCACTCATTATCCACTTCAGGTGTGTCATGGAGTACCATCCATGTCCTGAGAACAGTAGTACTGGTGAGGTGAAAACCTAGGAATGGATCCTATCATTAGTTTTGGAAATTCATGTGGACTTAGAGCCTGTGCATGGGATTCAGTGATGGAACACAATGGAATGTGGTGGGAACTGGTTGAGCCTAAGGGTTAGATAGGCCAGAGGTAGCAGAGGGAAGAGAAGCAAGAGGAAATAGCCATAGTCATGGCTGTTTTATTTCCTGTTCCTCATTTAATTATGTATCTTCTTATTTTTGAAATAAGCTTCTAAGACTTTCTTAACATTGTCTTTTACTTTAATCCATTCTTCTCCTCTTTTAAGACCATTTTTCTAGATTTTTATTTTATTTTATTTTTTTTGCGGAACCAGGGTTTGAACTCATGATCTTGCACTTGCCAGGCAGGCGCTTGTGCCACGGAGCTATCTCCCTAGTCCCCTTTCTTCTAGATTTTGATGGACTATTTTTATTTATGCTTTAACAATTAGAATTTTAAATGCCATGCTTCTGCATGACTATTATTATGTTCTCAGCACATGCTAGAAAGTGGAACATTTTCTTCTTTGTATTTGGATGGTATATTGTGCTTTCATCTGTGCATTCAGTTTGATTTCTTTTATGTTTCATTTGCCACAATTTTTTTGATACCTCAGGCCATTCAGTACTTTCACCATTAATTTTACTTCAGTTACTTTTGAATTACTGTGTGAGATTTCACAACTTACTAATTTTTCCTTCACCACAAGGAGTTTCAGTTGCAAAGCTGAATTTTTCATCACAGTCTCTGAAGAACTGAGTGATGTTTGAACAGAAGCTCTTCTGATGGGCAGAGGCCAGCCTGTGCAGGTCTTAGCAACAGCTTGGACCATGGTCTTTCCCATAGTTTACTGGGAACAAATAATGTGAAACGTGAGGTAAACATGAGAAGTGAGTGGAGCACTCTTGGCTTGCTTGCCAGTTATTCACCCACAAGAGCTTCACGCATCAGTGTTATGGTTTGTGTACAGTTGTCCTCCCAAAGCTTCATGCAGTCATGGGGCTGCTTCTGGAGTTTGTGTGTGATTCTTGACCCAATGCTGAGAATTCAGGTATGAGCGCCCTGGTGCAGGTACTCTGCATTATAATGTAAGGAGGGGAGAGAGGCTAGCTAGCTGCCTGAGCTGCTACAATTTCCTTTGCTTTCTACTCTTTGCCACTTCTGCCATCAAAGGTTGCTGATGGGCAGAGGCTAAATAAACCTTTGTGTGTGAGCTAAATAAACCTTTCATTCCATCATTTTGAGTGTTACGTATTTTGTCCCAGCAATGACAGAAGTGTAACTGAGACAATTAGCAATACTCATCTTCTATCAGAGGTCCTCAGTACATAAGTAAATGCTCTTCTGAATGCAAAGGGCAGCTTCCTATTCTCTGCCCTCCAGCCTGCTGAAGCATAGCTTCTCTGTAGCCAAGATGCCCAGCCAAATTTCTTTGGCTTAATCTCCCTTCTAAACTGACTCCATGGCTTGCTTACTCCTTATCCTTAAGAAAGCAAGTATCATTTGACCCAGCACCCAGGCCTGGCATTTGAATGGGATCACCTGGAGCCTACCAGAAACTCACTCAACCCAGCACCCGTGCCCACCATGTGAGTGGAACTTCATTCATCAGACAGGCCTGATGTGGAACTCTGTGGCAAAACTCCCTGCAGAGACACTAGAGACTAGAGACAAGACCCACCCAGGTGATAGAGGAGCAGAACATCTTGCCAGAGTGGCATAGCAGGTTTACCTCCAAGGGCTGCAACAGGAAGAAGTGGAGCTCAGCAGCAAGACCCAAGTCACACCCACCTGGATGAGTTTGAACTTGGTAGATCCTGACCTGGTGCTAAGATAAGAACTCTACCAAAGCTCTAAACCACCAAAGGTCAGAAGACAGAGCTATATAAAATGACAAAGAGAAGGAGCAAAATGCATTGTCAGGCCCCAAGCTCAGCCAGAACAAATGTAAGAGACAATAGCAGAAGAAATTGGAAATCACACACCTGAAATCTCTGAAATAATAGAATAATAAAAAAGAAATGATTGATACTGTTTTGCAGAAATCTTTGAAGTAAAGAAACAATTGCAGAAAGGTATGGAGGAAATTAGACAAGAAATAATTTCTGAAGTAAAAAAAAAATGATAACTATAATGAAAGAAGCTCTAAGTGGTTCTAAAGAAGACACTGATAAAAATATAACAATAGAAAAATGTTAGAATCCTTGAATAAGCAATATAAGAAAGAAAAAAAAGCATGAAGCAGATTCAAAGTGCTATACAGGAAATTAAAACCTCAATCACAGCTGGTAAAACTATTTGGATGGAAGTGAAAATAGAGCTTCAAACCTTGAATACACCATTGCAGCTATTGAAAAGGTAGGAAAAGATCTCTTAAAAATAACTAGGATGCAAGAAAAAATAATTCAGTATCTGTAAGATGATGCAAAAATGAACAATGTAAGACTAAGAGGCATCAATGAGAAAGAAGGAGTCAATACAAATGATATAAAAAGAATATGGACAGAAGTAATAGCAGAAAACTTCCCAAATATGGGGAAACTGACATTCAGGTAAACAAAGCATATAGAACTCCAAATAATAGCAACCCAATTAAAACCACACCCAGACAAATAATAATCAAGATCCCAGAAATTCAGCACAGGGACAGTATACTAAAAGCCACTAGAAAAAAAAGCAGCAGATCACTTTTAAAGGAAAGTGATCAGAATAATGGCAGATTTCTTCAAACAAATCATCAAGTCAAGAAGAGCATGGAGCAAAGTACTACAAGTCTTGCAAGAAAATAGCCCAGACTTCTATACCCTGTAAAACTCTCTTTTAAGTTCTGTGGAGAAATGAAATATCTCTATGTCAAAAAACAACAAAAGAATTTCATGACAACAAAGCCAACCCTACACAGAGTACTAAAAGATATTCTAGAGAGGGATCAAAATGACCACAACTCCATGAATGAGAGCAGAAAGAACCCACCAAATGGGACAATTAAACACAGGAGAAAAAGGTATACAACAGCAATCTTTCAATTATTCTTTTGAATACAGTAGCAAATATTTCCATCAGCAAATTCTACAAATACACTTCTCCTGTACCTATGGCTCATGATTCTGTCTGCGTCTACAGGGTGAATATCAAGGAAATAGCGGTAGTTCAGTCCCACAAGTGATACCTGGCCACTAGTAAGCATCATGGACAAGGGCCACGTCCACGACATACTAGAACTTTGTGCAATATCCTATCCTCAAACTGTTAGAAGTTCTGGTCATATATTTGCCAGTCTTTATGTTATGTTTTATTCTTAGTAATTCTTTACTGTCATGAAAACTTTTTCTTAGTTGATATTTTTGTATATATTAACCTATTCAAATACTGTATGAGTATCTGAATTGATCACAGATTCATACACATGATATACAACATTCTGG